>APFE031074131.1:100295-110365 GCA_000404065.3 Pinus taeda
GCCACTCCTACGTGAGGGCATTTTCCTTATATGATAGTGATGTCACCACCTATGTACATCATCACTATTGACAACACTTAATGCAGCGACCTACACCATCTTGACACCGGGGCCTGGAGACGTAGTCCCTCCTGGACGAACTCCATTATCAACGTCTTGTTATTTTATGTTGCTGATGATTTTCATGTTCCTTCTTCTTTACAGCATGTAGATATGTTCAATTATGCTCTTTTAAATTCAATTTTAATCACATCACAAAGTAAAAGGTCTTGGTTAAATCCGGGAGTTGATTCAACTTAGATCAAGTTTGGTATTAGAGCGATCTTTGCGTGGATGTGAATTGCAAGCGTGAACAGTAGAACGTGCAGTGACAAAGGATGAAAAAGCAATGTACGAGACCATGCTCAAAATTTCCCAAAGGGGGGAAATAATGTATGAAACTCTACAAAAAGAGACAGAGGAAAAGGAGCGATTGCAGCTTCAGTTGCGAGCCACGGAAGAGGCCCTAGAACAAATGAAGCACAACAAACAAAATCTTCAAACAGAGAACGTTGAATTGAAGATGATTCTACATGAAGAGAAAGAGGAAAAATAGAGTTTGCTAGAACAACTGCAAGCTAAGGACTAGGCCTTGGAAAAGCCACAGCGTGACCCATGTGAGGTAAAAAGTAATTCTCTGAATTCATGTATGTATCCTGATGATGATTTCACTGTTTTTGAAAATCACACCACAGGAATTGACTCCAAACTATTGAGGAAAATGGGGTATGAAGGAAAAGGCTTGGGCACTAATGGCCAAGGCATTTTCAACCCCATCAAAGTAGAGGAATTACCATGTCGAATAGGACTTGGGTATGTCAGAAAGGAAGTTGGGGAATGTGCCGAGACAGTTAGCGAACCACCAACAACAGATGATGAGAAGCCCTCATCAGTTCTTTCCAAATCGATAAAGGAGGTAAAAGATGTTGATTTCCTTTCACTTTCGTCTTCACATAGTATGATTTTTGTTGGAGATGTGGAGATACCAATTGTAGGGACAAACATGAGGCTCCTCACTAGGATGAGGCACGAGGAGGAAAAAGAACTTGGTGTTAATAACCAAGGCATAACTCAACCATTGGAGGTTGTGCAGAGACCTCAATTTGTAGGCTTGGATACACCGAAGGAGAATGCTTGAAGGTGTCAGATTCTTCCAAGACATCATCGAAATCTTCAAGGAAAGAGAATGATGAGAAAACATCCCCATCATCCCATCGCAGTGGCCATTGCACGGAAAGAGCTGAGGCAAGCTCTCATCAGCATAATGACACCAGAGGTAGCAAGGAAAGGTATAACCAGTCTCTACATTCGAATGTTCATTTCGATTATAATCATGTTGTTAATGATGAACGTAAAACATGGCATCGAAAAACATGTACCTTTTGTGGATTACATAACCATACATTTTCTAAGTATTGGAAAAGAATAGCAGCACCCAAAAGGAGGAGGCATGAAAGACCCCCTCAATAGCAGGTAAAGAAACATGCTAAGCAAATCTGGAGGAAGAAGACCTATTGCAGTCATTGCGACAGAAGTGGCCATCAAAGAGCCACATGTTGGAGGCTCCATCCAGAGCAGCGCCTTAAAGACAAATTGTTGATGCATGAACCAGGTGAAACAATTGTTTGACAAGCAAAACCACCACAAGGAGATGACCCATTCACAGTGATAAGTGAAAAATGGTTTCTAGATATGTTAGCTAGTCATGGTCGTGCCTTTGTAAATCATTTGTTGCATTTTAAAATGTAAAAGTGATGATGTGTTTTCCATCACTTGTTCAACAACAATGACGTCTCGTCTTATTTTGTGTTGCATGATAAACTGTAAAAGTGATGTCGTGTTTCCATCGCTTGTCAATGACACAATAATGTTTGGCCTTATTTTTGTAAATCATGTTGCAGTGATGATATGTTTTCCATCACTTGTTGGAGCAACAATGATATGTTGGCCTTATTTTCATAGTTGGGGTATTTTTTCCATTTTAATGCAAACTTGACCGCCAAGTATGTGTTATAAACTCGTGGCAAGTATGGGATGCTTGGGTCATTAGTTGGTCATGAAACTCAAGCATGTAATTTTCAAAACAATGTACTACAGGTTGCAGAGGTTGTAGGTGTTGGGTCATTGCTTAAGGCTCTGAAGGACAAAGGTGAAGGAGATGAAAGCAGGACCTTTTTCAAGACGCTTGTGATGAAGACAAGGTATAGAGAAGTTGCAGATTATTTTTCATGCTTTTGGAGGACCAAAAGCTCCTCAGTGGGGAGGATTGATCCAAGTGGCTCTAGAGATACACACAAGACAAAGACGGCTTATGGAAGCTCAAAAATCAAAGTGATTAGAATGCTTTCTAACCAAGACCAAAGCATAGATCTTGTCGTCCTGATCGTAACGGTGCAAACGGTTCGTCAATTCGAGCTCGTATGAAGGGAAACGAGCGAGTCAAAGTTTTGGTTGACTTTTGCTAACTGGGCAGGCTTAATGGAGACACAATTTGGAAGTTTTTTGGCAGACGGAATCCGGCCAACTCCGACCGGATTCTAGGAGAAATTGTCGCCTCGTTAAATCGTCTCCTTCGGTCCAAATTTCAATTTATAAAAATATTCCTATATATTATATATTATATATATATAATTATATAATATATATAATATATATATATATATATATATTAATTTGGGTGGCGGACCCCCGCCACCCCCACCAGAACCCCAAATCAAATATTATTTAAAATGGGTCAGTGGCCATGACCCCGTCGGACCCCTAACCATCCACCTGCATAAACCTAAGTATGGGCAGTGGGCAGGCCACCTCCGGTGGACCCGGCCCATGCCCCACCACACTATACCATAAATATTTTTGGGCCAGTGGGAATCGAACCCGCCAGGCCACGTGGCCGCTCCACACCATGAGCGACCCAACCAAACAACAAACCAACGAACCAACATTTAATACAACCAACAAACGTTCAATACACCCCTTTTAAATAATGCCAACGATCCAATCCAAATATGTTTTGGAGGTTACAGGGAAAGTTGCCCAATGCGGACTCGACCCCCTAAAACAAATTAATGCAGTTTAAAAAAAAATGAAAGGCAGGTTAATATGGAGGGGTCGGGGTTTGACCACCAGACCTCCTCATTTAAATTCGGGATTTTACCATTGGGCCAACGTCTAATTCATTGGTTTATCTGCCTCAAATTTTACATATAACCTTATCCATTGTTCAGTGTGGAAGAGCATGGAGAGACGGAGGAGCGTGCACCTGGATCGAGGCATGATATTTTTTAATTAATTAAAATTTTGTAGGCAGAACCATGATCTGGAGAAGAGGTAGGCGGAACCATGATTGAGTGAAATTCTGAGGAGGGTGAAATTTTTGGAGTATCCAAATTGGACAAATTTTATGTCAATCCTACACCTCTCAGTGACACGAACCTGATGGCGCAGTAATTTTCCTGATCTGAGCAACAGATCTTCATATGACCCGAAGAAAGTAATCTTTGAGGAATCTAGGCGGAATCTAAAAGATTCCTAAAGTCCCAGATTTTCATTTTCTCAGAATTCAGAAATTTGACAATCAATTTTGCACTATTCGATGCCACAAATCTAATGGTGCATTCATATTTCCCATTTGGTCGTTCTGTTTTTCAGCCACTTTTCAAAGTGGAGTGCAGGTGTCAGCATTCAACGTGCGAGCAGTCATTCCATGAGATTCTACGCTGCAAGATTAACAGTACGGCCAGCTTCAGCAGTTTGACATCCTTTTTTTAAGATGGCCTTAGGATGTGAGGTATATGCAGTGTGTTCATGTACTTCTTTTTCTATGCATTGTGTTGCATAGATCCTTGTTTGATGTTTGATGTGGGATCTTTTTTTCTTACTTGTTTCATGATTCCTGCTTGATGTGACACATAATCATTTGTGGGATGTACTTGTTGTCACGATTCATCATGTTTTGTTTGAGATTCCTTTATTGTTATGTTGATGGAATACTCATGTGTCACCATGTATGTTTGCCTTGAGATCCCTTTTATGCCATGTTGGTAGGATGCTCATTATCATCATGCATGAGTTTAGGTCATACTAATGGGAGTCCTTTTGAATGAGAGTTCCTACAGTGGAACATCTCTTGGAGCCACTCCTGCATGAGGGCATTTTCCTTGTATGATATCGACATCACTACCTATGTACATCATCACTATTGACAGCACTTAATGAAACAGCCTACACCATCTTGACACCGGGGCCTAGAGACGTCATCCCTCCTGGACAAACTCCATTATCAACGTCTTGTTATTTTATGTTGCTGATGATTGTTATGTTCCTTCTTCTTTACAACATGCAGATATGTTCAATTATGCTATTTTAAATGCAATTTTAATCACATCACAAAAGTAAAAGATCTTGGCTAAATTTGGGAGTTTATTCAACTCGGATCATCAAGGTACTGGCGCACATCTTTGTACCAAGAGTCTCTTTGTGAAGTGGGTGGTGCTTGCTCTACATCGTACATCTCGATTTCTTGCTCCCAACTAGCGAGCTCTCCTTCTTCCTCCTGTGCGTGGATTGCTTCGGCTGCAAGTCTGGAGAGACCATGACACTTGATAGTGTGAACTAACTTGATGTTAAGAAACGGTCAGAGGCGAAGATGTATAGCAAGAAATCCTTGTTAAATTCTAGGTTGTAAAGTGCAGGTGCGTCTGCTATAGCCTGCTTGATACGGGTGAATGCATCAGTTTCCTTCTTACCCCAGCTGTAGATTGCATCCTTCTTGATCATGTCATGCATTGGTTTCATCGCCTGCACATAATCCGAGATGAACTTCCGAAATAAGTTGATATTCCCCAAGAAGGACTATATGGCTTTCTTGTTGACTGGGTCAGGAATCTGTGTGATTGTCTAAACTCAGTCCCGATCAACCTTGATCCCACTCCTAGCGATGATGTGTCTAAGGAGGTTCCCCTCAAACACTACAAATATGTTCTTCTTGGGATTCAAGGATATCTTGTATCTTTGACATCGCTCGAATATCTTCTTCCAATGGCGTATGTGGTCTGACCGTTTTTTGGAAAAGGCTATCATTTTGTCAAGGTAAACCACTATGCTTTGTCTGATGAGTCCACAGAAGGTGATGTCCATGGCACGTAGAAAAGTTGCATTTGTGTTCACAAGCCCAAATGGCATTCTTATGTAAGCAAACATACCCCACTTGGTACAGAAGGTAGTTTTCAATCTATCAGGTTCCTCTAGCAGAACTTGGTTGTATCCTAAAAAACCATCAAGCAAAGAAAAAAATTCTGCTCCAGATACTCTCTATAGAATATGTTCCATTAACGGCATGGGGTAGTTGTCTTTGTCTGAGGTGAAATTCATATTTCAAAATCCAACGCATAAGCGGATTTCCTTGGACTTCTTACGTACAAGAACCAAGTTAGAAACCCACGTACAATGATGAACTCTGAGGGCTTCATGTGACGGATGTACTTTTTACAGCTTCTGTTGAAACGGCTTGACCCCTTCCTTGATTGGGATCACATGTTGGATTATTCGCGTGTCATATGTTTTCAGATCATCGTATTTCCATTAGATCACATCCTGGTACTATTTGAACAAGCGATAAAGGCTTGTCGCTCCTGCGGTGTACAACACGTACCAATATTGACAAACTTTCGATCTTGTTTTGTTCCCAAGTTGATATGTTTGTGCATCATGGTGGAACCATGGGTTTTTTTGTTCCTTGGCCCTTGGAAATAGTTCTGCAAGTCATAGATATTTTCGAGAGATACCACACACTTGGGGATGAGGTTTCCTTTCTTGTCATCAATTGCAGCTTGCAGAGACTGCTCATGCTCATCTTCATCAATCATTGTGTCCTTGAAGACATTAGTGTTGGCCATGAAGTGAAATATATGTTGATCATCATAAAAAACGCATAAGTTAGCTATGTTTTCATGGATAGAAGTCTTATACAAAATTTCAACAGTAAACCTACCCCTAAGTGGTGTCATCCTAGCAGTTGCATTAGCTAAGGCATCGGCAGTTGCATTACGCATTCTTGGCACAACAATGATATTGAAAGCTTGGAAGTTAGAGATCATTCGCCATACCTCTTATTGATAACTTTTGAGATGAGGTGACAAATAGTGTATGGTGTTACGTACCTATACCACCATGATTTCTGAATCACCTACCACATTGAGCGTAGCAACATTGAGGCTAATGGCCTTATGCAAGCCCAATATGAGTGCTTCATATTTAACAATGTTGTTCATGCACTCCAACTCCAAGTGGCTTGAGATCGAGTGTTTCCTTTGCATCGGGTCTATCAAAACACACCGAGCTCCAGAGCTATCCTGTGTCTTTGATCCATCAAAATACATGGTCCACAACTCCTTTGTACACGAACTGCTTGTTGAACTAGTATTACTAATGCTACTACTACTAGTGTTACAATGTGTTGTACATGTTTCATTTCCATTAGTTGAGCAAGGAAGGGGACCCAACTACGTTTCTAGTGGGGTTGGGGTTAGTTGTGCGAGATAACACTCTAGTTGTGTTTCCAAGAGGCAGTTGCTGAACATGAGTTCCACGAAAGCCAATGGTTCATTCTCACCATTGATGGGAGTGAAATTATGTTTCATTTATCTCTTGGATAACACCCGGATCTGATTTCTTTTTCCCTTGTACAGAAGCCATAAGTTTGACTAGTCTGTGGTAAAGTATCCATTCAACTTTATGGACTAGTCTCTGTTAAGCAGTAAGTCGTATGCTTCTGGTATGTTCACAATGACAATGTTGATGCATTAGTGAACTCGGTCATCATGAGATAACCGAATGATCACATCCCACAGTTCACCAATGGGTGGTACACATGTTCGATCTAGTTAGATGATCTACGTAGATGTCTTGCTCCATTGCGCATTGATCCATTTGGCAATGGAGAGTGGAATGACGTTAGTGTATGCACAGAGTCAACTAAACATTTGTGAATGTTGAAGTTAAAGATTTCAAATTAGAGTAAGAATGGAGGGCAAAGAGAGTTTGCTTCTTCCATCTAGAGTGTGTTGAGGACAATTGCGTGTAGACTGGGAGATGTGCTTTCTCCCTTGTTGGTAGAGGTTATGTTTTCTGTGGATGTTTGCCCCAATCCATGTAGTAAAATATCTCGCTGACCCTTGATATTATCTAACTCGAACAAAGAGATTTCTTCACGATTTTTCTTCATATCTTCAAAAATGTTGTAGTCAAGAGCAGGTAAACTCACCGAGGTGTCCAAGGTTAGACATGTGCCTCTATTGTCTGACGGAGTGTTCTGAAGTTTACTGCTCATGGATATACTCTTGTTTGCAGATGTCGTCCCGGGCTTACTTTGTGTTTTCTAATTTGGGACGGCTGGTGGATCAACCTTCCTCATCAATTTAAGCTCTTGTTGCACCTCCCCAACAGTAAGGGGAGCCCCTTGACTTCTGAGATTGTATCGACCATCTTGCTTTAGGGGTTTCTTCACGGTGTTCATTTTCTATGTTGGACACAGACATTAATACATGTTGATCACCTTATGAGCACTTGGTGCTTCATCATATGCAGCATCTTCTTCATCATATTCATCTTCCTACTGACACTGCACATTGTTTCCCATGTTTCTCATACCATCACACATCGAGTTCGCAACTCGATTCCAATCTGGACAAGTCCTTTCTAGGTGATGGTATTTATGGAATGAGAAAAAATCAGTGTTCACGAACATTTATGTTTGAAGCACTGAGTTGGAGCTCTGCGTAGTTTTAGCCGGGTAGTTGTTGTTGCCTGATGACATGCTCCTCTTTGGGTGTCGAGGAGGTCAGCTACTAGTAGATGTCTCAACCGTTCATTGCTTCAGTTTAGACACCTATGTTGTCAAGGTCTTGACAATACAAGTAAGGGTTTTAATGTCACTTGCTTCCCTCTCTTTCACCTTACTCATAGTAGCCTAGGGCCTCTTGCTCACATCTTTGGAGTATTTCACTAGTTCATCATCCTTGATGACTCCAATCACATGGAAGTCCTTTTCCATGGTGATCGCCTCTTCACAATTTTCAAGTAATGTTGGTTTCGCAGCTCACTTGACGAACTGCACAATGTTCGTCGGTAGTGCAGATGTGAAGTAGTCGATAGTGATGGAGTCATGAGGTTTTTTGTCTGTTGTAAACTTGTTCAAGATGTGTGAAAACCTTTGGTTAAAGTCTTTCACTTTCTCTTTAAGCTCCATCTTGAGACTTCCCAACTCTTTAAGTAACATGGCAGGGGTCTTGTCATCAACAATTTTTTCCAGAAACATTTTCTTGAATATACCCCATTTTTGGATGGAGTTGATAGGAAGGTTGTGATACCATACCGTTGCTTGGTCATCCAAGGTACATGGAAATAATATACATGCAATGTCATCGTAACATACCTAGAGTGTTTGTATATGTAGGTAGAATTTGTCCAAGTGGTCTTTTGCCTTCAATGTTCTATCAGGGTCAAACTTTGTCAACAACTCCTCTGAATGCCTTGCAACCTTGTGCAAAGCACCCATGAGAGCCAATGGTCTCTGATTCATCCATTCCAAGTTTTGATCAACCATGTCTTCTTCTTCTTCGTACTCCTACTCTTCTTCAAAATTTGATGGTTCTATTAGAGCCTATATTTACCTCACGTTGAAAAGGTAAGCTTCTAAGTCCACATCAAACCACACTCAGGCTCGTAGCTAGCCCTACGAGGACAGGAGAGGGCTCTCACTGGATCAACTCAGCGAATGATGATCTATGGGGCTTGAGATGACTGAAATATCTTCTGGCTAGGTATATGTGTTCAAGATGTTTTTTGAATGAATTGATGAGTTGTTGGCTCGGTTGAGAAGGCAGGTTTTGGGTGCGGGGAATGAGGCACAGTCCTGCAGAGGTCTCAATAGGGCAAGGTAGGCAATCGTTTTGGCACTTAAAATCAAATGAGATGGAAGGAATAGACAGGTGAGGAGCTGAAGAGGGAAAGTCAAATCACGGATCCTCTCCAAACAACTGAAAACATCAAACAACTAAAGCAAACTTCAAGTAGAGCATTGCATTTTCAATGTATTCTACTTACACTCTTGTTTGTTTAGTTCAGAAGACATAAGATAGATAATGGCATACATAAACAAAACCACAATAACAAAGAGAAGCACTGTACCAAGACAAATTGTCACATGAATCCCAAAGAGTGTTGCAAACCCTGGTCTCAATTCCTTAGCCAAAATGAAATATGAATGTACAATGAAGCTCAAGGCTTTCTTAAGAGTCCAACCATGCTAATGACTGAAAAACAAAATAATATAGACAAACATATCTCCTCCTTGCCTCTAGGGGTCGAGCTCACATGTTTAGGAGCTGATCCAACTGATCCTAAACTGAGAACTGGAATCTAGGCAACATAACAACATGCCTCTAGAAACAAGGAAACTGATTCATTCAGTTTGAAACAACCTCTAAACTGATGAATCTACCTCTACAACTAAAAATCCAACATATTTACATCATGATCCATCAATTTTTATCAAATTACATCATAGATTTTCCATTAGGAAAGTAAAAAAGTCAAACTAGGCAAAACTGGACGAAAAACATAGCAAAACTGGGTCAAACTGGCAACTTTTCCTCTATGTGCCGCCCCTGATTCTCTATGCGTAACGAAACTTCGGAGCTGAGTTTGAGGCCCTTCCCGAAATCCAAATTGAGCTCATGATAGCTCATTGGAAATCCCTGTCTGTCTACTATCCAACCCAAGTGGAATTTTTGGATTTGGATGTCATTTGCCCCTCCCAAACTTCAATCTTCCAAGACTGGTTCCTGTGTGCGCAAAAAGTGGCAGAAAGGCTATTTTCAAGGTGTTCTTGACCCTTTAGGCAATCCAGACCGTGTCTAAGAACACTCCGTAAATTTATAAGTATAATAAATGGGCGAATCTTCATGGTATATAGGAAAAATGGAAGGCGATTTTATCAATAATATAATATGTATATATAATTTTTTTTG
>APFE031074131.1:111476-145184 GCA_000404065.3 Pinus taeda
TATTTACCATACCTCCACTTTACTTATATTTTCATTTGTTTACACCCTTGCATGTATATAAGGTGACTTATGGAGTAATATAAAAAATATTTTATTTATTTACCATACCTCTCATTTATTTATATTTTTATTAATTTACCATACCTCTTTTATAAATATGGTATTTGGCCCATAGGATTCACTTAAATAAAACCTATTCTTGAAAATGGCCGAATGGAAGGTTGTAACTCCTAATTTCAAGGGCTAAATTTACCTTTTTTACCCTCTCCCTTAAAATAAGGTGGGCTATTTGAGGTGATTTGTAAAAATGTACTATGATACAAAATATTCGCCCACTAAAAATTTAAAACCCCTTAATTTCGCCAAAGGGCGAACATTCGCCCCTAAAATTTTCTATGAGTGTCTGTCTCCATAATGTCCATGCAAGGTGTATGTTTAACAGCTTGTTGAAAAGGAGAATTTGGTACCTTTTATTTCAATGCCAAATATGTGCCAAGTAGGAAGGGACTGTGATAAATAGGGACAGTGGGTATAGTGGATTGTGGGAAAAATATGGTTTAATCAAGTGAAGGTGAGGACAGTCACTTGACTATGTTTGGGAATTGGGATTTGGGGATTTTAAAAGTGAAATGAAAGAGGGAGAGTGATAGGGAATGATAGGCTTGATAGCACAATAGTTAATCAAACCCTAGGCAGCAAGGTCTTTCAAATGGTAGGGTTTGATTGTTTTTTATAAGCTCCAAAAAACAAGCATCAACTTGGATAGCAAACAGTATTTGGAGGCTCTACCTACTTGTTTCAAGACCATTCCATGCAATTTCGGGCGATTGGAGCGAGTTTGAGCAAGTTTCGGGCCCTCTCGTTGTATGCGCCGTGCACCCAGCCCAATGCGTCGCGCCCGTGTAAAAATGCACTGAGTTTTGAGGCGCCTAGTGCGCCGCGCCTTGCAACTTAATGCGTTTTTCGTCCAATTTCTCACTTGATATCCCTGCCTTGCTTCTCTTTTACAAATGATCTTTTCAAATGAAGGAATTGCTTATAAACAAAGAGCCTTTGAGATTTTAGCTCATGAAACCCACTTTCATAATGTTTGTAGAACTTTGGCACTTTCACTTTTTAATACAAACTCTGATTTTGTTTCCACTTGATTTGTTGAACTGATGATGAATCTCTTTTTCTATTCTGCAAGGATGGATGTCATTGGATTTGGCAAAGGCAACCAGGGCTGCGCCTGAAGGACTTTACAACTGAAACAACTTTGAAAATCACATGATATTTATTACAAAAGACAAAATTTGACGATTTTTCTTCAAAACAAAGTTTTGAAGAAAAGTCATGATCGAGCATTATTATGATAAAATTTTGCAATGAAAACTTATTTCGAACCTCCCTCATGTGCCTGCTGGCATTATTAGCCATTTTGAAGACTAAACTCATGAAACCCTAGACCTACTCACTAAAATTACTCTTTGCTGACCACGAGACCAAACAAGACTGTATATGACTTTAAAATTGACTTTGATGAGTAGACATGGACCAACAGGTACATGACATGAGGGAGATGAGTGACAAGACCCTTTCGTCAGAAGATCGATGCTCCTAATGGAATGCAAATGACTGAACATGAATGAGACCCCTAAAATGAAATGCAACAAAAGAGAATTTGATCTCTGACGGAGGGCTGAAGAGACCGACTCTAACATTGGCTCCAATGGGGATGGTAGCTCCTTGCAGGTGCCGAGGACTGCAGGTCTTTGGGAGAGCAGACAGTGCCTTCATCCATTGGGCAATGGAGTCAAAACACGAAAACTGACATTATGCTAACTGACTCAGACTCAAGACTAAAACTGAAAACCATAATAAAGCCAAACATGACCAAATCATAACCAACAAACTGGAAAAATGCCCATATTTTAGCTTATTCATCAAACCTACTCTAATTGTTCTTTTCACCACCCTATCAAGTGAAATGGAACAACCAATGCAACCACGTAAGCATCCTGGCTAGTATTTGATTTCTTCCCAAATGCTTTCTGATGCGTAGGAAAAGGGAAGAATCGAAAGGCAACTCCCATGGAAACTTGGAATCAAGTTGACTATTGATAAGCTTGCAAAGCAGGAATTGACTGGATGAATTCAAGAATACTGCAAAAGGATCTTCATAAACATCGCTATTGATTGCCATTAACACATTACTATTCTGGTCCAAGTAATCTTCATAGCTAGATATTAAGACTTTCCTCACATCGGTGTTGTCTTTCTTTGGTGATAGCAGCAGGCTGTCAAAAGGATCCTGAATTTCGTGGATAACCAAACTCTGTTGTTGATTCCAAACAGAACAAAAGTCTCCTTTATCAATCTCTTCATATGACTGCAAACCTTGGTATGGGCTATGCAATGAACAATATGTTGAACAAGATAATTAAGGCGACTTTTGAATAAGATTATTATCAATATTCTTATCTGGCACATGGTTAGCCAATGGGGAAGAACTTTTACAGCAAACATCATCCAACACACGAGCAATAGGATCATCAAAAATTTGAGAAGATTGCTGCGATGTATCCATTAAAACTGTATGACATCCTACTGGCTGTTCATCTTTTTTCATTAGATATATTACGAAGATTCTGCCTTATAAACTAAAATGCTTCGAAACAAAAGGGTACAGAATCCTCTTGCATCATTAAATCATGTATTTCGGCTTCCACGCCTTCATCTGTAATCTGACCTTCAATTGTGTTTGGTGGTTGCAAATCTAGTCCTAGGGAGGGTTTTGTATCAAAAATGATTTCATCAGTCATTTCAGGGGAAGATTTCTCGTTAACAACTTGCTCAAGAATTTCGCTATCTGTCTCATCCTCAACATTAAAACTGAGAGATTGTTGATTTCCTACAGGCTGCTCATTTGAAGATTTACTGTGCAATTTACCCTTCAAAAACTGAAATGATTCAAAACAGAAAGGTAGGGAATCTTCTTGTATCATTTGATCATATGTGCCAGCTTCCATGTCTTCATGTGCAACTTGACAATCAATGGTATTCGGGGGCTGCAAATCTGGATATGAGAAGTCTTGAACAAAGCTTTCATTGCCCTCAAGATGGTCCAAATCAATACTTGTCGACAGTTGATTTCTGATTGCATGAATGTTGTCTCTAATGAACTGAAATGAAGCAAAACAAAAAGGCAAAGACCCTTCACTTACTTCAAAATTTGCTGCACTTTCCTCATCACTGTCATAGCTAATATGCATCGGTTGATCACTGTACTCAAGCTGATGAAAGTGAACTTCCTCCTTCCGCAAACTAGCTATTGATTTGTCTGCAAGATTAGCTTCTGTTTGGAGAACATAATCATCATCATACTGATCAAACTGAGGCAAATCATCAGTATAAAAGACAACTTCAAGCATACATGTCATATCAATAGATCTCTCTTCTCCAACATGATCTATAAAACAATCATTACCAGATCTATGACAACTGGGATCAGAAAGAAGATGTTTTGGATCAGCAACTTGTTCTTCTTCAATCAGCGAGCCATGGGCTTGAACATCATAATCATTCCTTGCGGTGATATTTTGCATCATCTCTTCCACTGCACTTGCCAAAATATCAAGCTTTACCTCTAGAGATGTCGATTCTTCTGGATCTATGTTTTTCATCTCTTCTTCCTTCAAATTTTCCCTTCAGATCAGCAAATGAGCCTCTACATCTACTGCACTATTCTGCATCTCTTCAAGTGTTGCAAGATTCCTTTCTCTCAACTGAAACTCCATTTTCGGATCAAAGGCACCCGAGTAGTGCAAGAGAGCGAATCCAGGAAGAGGTCTTATATCAACAGGCATTGAATAATAAACTTGGTTAAATCTAGCAGAAAATTGTTGTACTGTCTCCCCTGGCAATCTTTTCAGCTGGTTATACTCTTCTGTAATCAAGAAAGGGTTCTGTCTAACCACCCACCTGTTGAGGAAAACTTTGATGAACTGCTGGAAATCTGAGATGCTCGCATCAGGCAGGGTTTTGAACCAACTCTTGACTTTGCCTGGCAAAGAAAGAGAAAAAAGCATAATACTGACATCCTCTTCATCAACTTCAAAAAGGTCAAGAAAGGACTCAAAATTCAATACATGTCTCTTAGCAGTGATATTGTCGCGTTCACCATCAAATCTTGGTAGATATAGATCATGATTTTTAGGGAAAGCATGGGATATAGGAGGTAAAATCAGAGGCTTGTATCGATCTGGAATTTTACAAGGTAGTGGGGTATGTATAGAAGGTATAGAATAAGTCTTGGTCTCTTGGGGCTCATCAATTTGAAGACGGTCATCACAAGATTTAGAAGAAGGGTCTTGATCAAGCTCAAAGGCATGCAAATCTTTGGTATTTACAATCTTCAAAGGGAAGGAATCAAATGCAGGCCGAGGATCTCTTCTCAAACATAGTATACTTTGCAAAGCCTTCTTGACATTCTCGGGAAAAGAGAAGAAATAATTTAGAATAAAGAACAAAATGTCTTGGATCAAATTCCAACTTGAATACCTGATCTTTCCATATTTTCCTTTCATGTTTTTGCTGGTTGGGTTCATCCTCTAGTGGAGTCTTTGGATCTGATCTCGAAAATGATTTGGAATCGCCAGGTGAATGATTTCAGCCTTTCTGGTGTCTGATCGTTGTCCACCATCAACAATCAGATCTGATCTTGATACATGTTACTGGGGGAATTTGCAAGTCAAATGTTCAGCTTGTAAGACTAGACCGGAGATTGACTGAAGCAGCTTTTATCTACTTTCGCTAATGCAAAGCAAGAGCATTTCGAAGGCTACTTGGCTAACTTCAGGCTCTGTCTGTAGTCTACAAAGCCAAACAATGAAAATAAAATTTCTTCCCCAGTATGGTCGCCACTATGTTATAGCCTAGATTTACCTCAGGCTGAAAAGGTAAGCTTCTAGGTCCACATCAAACCACGCTCAGCCTCATAGCTAGCCCTACGAGGACAGGAGAGGGCTCTCTCCAGGTCAACTCAGCGAATGATGATCTATGGGGCTTGATATGACTAAAATATCTTCTGGTTTTAGGCTAGGTATATGTGTGCAAGATGTTTTTTGAATGAATTGATGAGTTGTTGGCTCAGTTGAGAAGGCAGGTTTTGGGTGCGGGGAATGAGGCACAGTCCTGCAGAGGTCTCAATGGGGCAAGGTAGGCAATCATTTTGGCACTTAAAATCAAATGAGATGGAAGGAATAGACAGGTGAGGAGCTGAAGAGGGCAAGGCAAATCATGGATCCTCTCCAAACAGCTAAAAACATCAAACAACTAAAGAAAACTTCAAGTAGAGCATTACATTTTCAATGTATTCTACTTACACTCTTGTTTGTTTAGTTCAGAAGACATAAGTTAGATAATGGCATACATAAAAAAAATCACAATAACAAAGAGAAGCATTGTACCAAGACAAATTTCCACATGAATCCCAAAGAGTGTTGCAAACCCTGGTCTCAATTCCTTAGCCAAAATGAAATATGAATGTACAATGAAGCTCAAGGCTTTCTCAAGAGTCCAACCATGCTAATGACTTAAAAACAACATAATAAATAGACAAACATAGCTCCTCCTTACCTCTAGGGGTCGAGATCACATGTTTAGGAGCTGATCCAACTGATCCTAAACTGAGAACTGGAATCTAGGTAACATAACAACATGCCTCTAGAAACAAGGAAACTGATTCATTCAGTTTGAAACAACCTCTAAACTGATGAATCTACCTCTACAAGTAAAAATCCAACATATTTACATCATGATCCATCAATTTTTATCAAATTACATCATAGATTTCATTAGGAAAGTAAAAAAGTCAAACTAGGAAAAATTGGACGAAAAACAGAGCAAAACTGGGTCAAACTGGCAATTTTTCCTCTATGCGTCGCCCCTGATTCTCTATGTGTAGCACAACTTTGGAGCTGATTTTGAGGCCCTTCCCAAAGTCCAAATTGAGCTCATGATATCTCGTTGGAAAGTCTTGTCTGTCTACTATCCAACCCAAGTGGAATTTTTGGATTTGGATGTCATTTTCCCCTCCAAAAATTCAATATCCCAAGACGGGTTCCTCTGTGTGCAAAAAGTGGCAGAAAGGCCATTTTCAAGGTGTTTTTGACCCTTTAGGCAACCCAAAACGTGATGAAGTCCTTCGGCCATTCCTGAGCATGCATAAATTTTCATAACAAATTCAAAAATGTAAAGTTTTCCTCCAGAGGATCTCTCAATCGTAAGCACACGCAAGGTGGTGCTACGCGTCGGGCAGGAAAATCTGTTTTGTAACCAAAACAATTCAAAAATAACAATTTTTTTTCCAAATTCCTTGAAATTTGAGCTGAAAGTGCCTCATCAAGTACTATGCTCAGTCAAAGAAGCTTCGGCCAAAATCATGCCTTTTCACGCCTTCTCGATGCCTTCTTGGTGCATGCAATTCAGTGATGGAAATCACTGTCTTTTTCATATGATGTTTCAGTGTCTGTCTCCATAATGTCCATGCAAGGTGTATGTTTAGCAGCTTGTTGAAAAGGAGAATTTGGTACCTTTTATTTCAATGCCAAATATGTGCCAAGTAGGAAGGGACTGTGATAAATAGGGACAATGGGTATAGTGAACTGTGGGGAAAATATGGTTCAATCAAGTGAAGGTGAGGATAGTCACTTGACTATGTTTGGGAATTGGGATTTGGGAATTTTAAAAGTGAAATGAAAGAGGGAGAGTGATAAGGAATGATAGGCTTGATAGCACAATATTTAATCAAACCCTAGGTAGCAAGGTTTTTCAAATGGTAGGGTTTGATTGTTTTTTATAAGCTCAACAAAACAAGCATCAACTTGGATAGAAAACAGTATTTGGAGGCTCTACCTACTTGTTTCAAGACCATTCCATGCGATTTCGGGCGATTGGAGCGAGTTTGGGCAAGTTTCGAGCCCTCTAGCTGTATGCACCGTGCACCCAGCCCAACGCGCCGCGCCTCACCAATGCATCGCGCCCGTGTAAAAATGCACTGAGTTTTGAGGCGCCTAGTGCGCCGCGCCTAGCAACTCAATGTGTTTTTCACCCAATTTCTCACTTGATTGCCCTGCCTTGCTTCTCTTTTACAAATGATATTTTCAAATGAAGGAATTGCTTATAAACAAAGAGCCTTTGAGATTTTAGCTCATGAAACCCACTTTCATAATGTTTGCAGAACTTTGGCACTTTCACTTTTTAATACAAAATCTGATTTTGTTTCCATTTGATTTGCTGAACTGATGATGAATCTCTTTGTCTATTCTACAGGGATGGATATCATTGGATTTGTCAAAGGCGACCAGGGTTGTGCCTGAAGGACTTTACAACTAAAACAACTTTGAAAATCACATGATATTTATTACAAAAGACGAAATTTGACGATTTTTCTTCAAAAGAAAGTTTTGAAGAAAAGTCATGATCGAGCATTATTACGATAAAATTTTGCAATGAAAACTTATTTCTAACCTCCATCATGTGCCTGCTGGCATTATTAGCCATTTTGAAGACTAAACTCGCGAAACCCTAGACCTACTGACTAAAATGACTCTTTGCTGACCACGAGACCAAACAAGACTGTATATGACTTTAAAATTGACTTTGATGAGCAGACACGGGCCAGCAGGTACATGACATGAGGGAGATGAGTGACAAGACCCTTTTGTTAGAAGATCGATGCTCCTAATGGAATGCAAATGACTGAACATGAATGAGACCCCTAAAATGAAATGCAACAAAAGATAATTTGATCTCTGACGAAGGGCTGAAGAGACCGACTCTAACAGGTTCAACCTTTGAGTCAGTTGTTTCTTCTTTGCCTCCACCTCCTCTGATGCCTTCCCCTTCGCATCATGTACCAGAGCTTGAGCCCGAGATCACGAGGGTGTCCTCTTCTCCCTATCAGAAGACTGGAGGTTCCTCTTCGTTCTCAACAACTTCTACCATACCTTCAAGAGTAGCAAGAACTGCTTTTTCGAATGATGAGACAACAACTCTTATGGGAGTGTTCATTGGCTTCTTTGATGCATATGGAAGAATCTTGTATTCCTGGGATCAGTCCGACTGCTTTTCCAAGCCAACGGGTAATGGGATAGACTGATCGAAGGTGCTGATATTAAATTTCGTGTTCACGTCTAGGAGGTGAGGATTGACAAACTTCAGAGTTATGTGTAGGTGAGAGGGAATGTGAGTTATTACCTTGACAAGATGATTGATGAGTGGGGTTGAGATGACATGATCCAGGTGGATGTTGGTGGCCACCAACCTATCCCACTTGGACCCCCACAAATGTCTCTTTTAGTTTTTCAATTTCCGTAATTTTAGCACAATTTACTATTTTTAGCAGTTTTTTCGAGACCTGAACTTCCGGAGTTGTTTTGAGGCCCTAAACGACATCTTTTGGGAAATATGGGAGCAACATGGGTCCATGGATTGATGTTTATTTTCCCAAAGTTGTAGTGCTCGGATATATCTTTCTAACTAGCTATTGTACGCATCAAATAAAGATCGGGTGCCAAAGTTATGACCCCAGGAAGTTTATGTACCAACTTACCCAAAACAGGGCCCACAATTTGGCGTTTCATCTTCTAGGGTTAGGTTTTGAGATGTTAAGGTTTTTCCATTGTTTCTCAACAATAAATAGGCCTTTTAGCCTCATTGTAACACAGTTCAGAGGCAGGTAGTCGCCACATCTCTTCTTAAAGATAAGCTACCATCGCCCTAGCGGGTTTATTTCCATTTCTGTTTGTAAGCATATTTCAGTATTTTACATTAATGAAATGAAGTATTATTTCCACTGCATCTTTGTGTTTATGGTTATCTCTATAATTTTTTGTGTTCCTATTTAAATCCGAATCAGTGGCATCAGAGAAGTCTTCTTTTTTCTCTGTTTTTCTTTGCATGTCCCCAACAAGGTCAAGATATAAGGAGTTATGACTTGAACTGGTCGAACCTTTGCAAGACCATCCTTGTATATCCCGACGGCCTCCCATTGCAGATGAAACGGAAGACAAGGGGGTAGGAGATCCTATCAAAATCTTGCTCGAAGAATCCCTCGAGCGTCAAAGGAACGCAATGATAGAAAACTTCACCCAGATCCTTCAACGGCTACCTAGAGGCGACACATCGGCTTCCAACAGCTACTCTGGAAACGTGACACCATTTAAGGTACAAGTTAATTTCGAAATCCACATATTCAAGGGTCAGATAGACGCTGATGCTGTAGATAAATGGTTAAATCTGCTAGAGGGTTATTTTTCTGTTCATGAATTTTCGAGTCGGGAAAAGATTGTTTTCACTCTTCTCAAAGTAGCCCCCCACATCAAGGACTGGTGGGAAACCTACTGCGAGCAGAAGGATGAAAGTACGGACTCACTATTCTCAGCCATACCCACTTGGAATTCCTTCCGGGATGCCATCAAGGAGTAGTACTACCTGTCAAAAGCTATGAGGATAAATACATAAAGTGGACCACGCTGCGGCAGGGACGGGACCAAGATGTGTCGGAGTTCACAAACATTTTTCATACCCTTCGCACACAGTTGGGTATCAAAGATTCTGAGCTGCATTTGGTACTCAAATGTCGTGGTTGCCTACACAGATACATCTAGGAAGAGATGGAGTTCCTGAACATCTCCTCGCTCGGCACAACGTACCGATACGTTGTCAAAATCGAGCAAAAGTTCAAATAGAAAAAGGGAGACTTTGGATTTGCGAATCCAAAGACCAAAGGACAAAGCCAAGGCGGGGTGGCCAAAGACAACCTATCGAAGCCACAAGAAAAGAACAACACCATGAAGTTGAAGAAGGACACAGGAAAGTGGTGTGATTTCCATAAGAGCCCCACTCACAACACAAGTGAGTGTCAGACCAAGCAGTCGCTGGTGGCAGAGTTGAAGGCTTCAGAATCAGATGCATGTTCCAACTTTGAGTCAGAACCCGACAAGGGGAATGAAAAAGGGAAGCAGATCATTGATGCGGAGCCTAGTGCCACTATTGCCACTGCCAAGATCCAGAAGAATGTGGGTGAAAGGTTCACTGTTGCAATTCATTGTTGACAGTGGGAGCCAGAAGAACCTCATTTCAACAAAGGTCGTGAAGCTGTTGGGCCTACCGATTACACCACACCTGCAGCTGTGCAGTATCAGGTGGTTTCACGAAGGACGAGATCTCTGAGTCTGCCAATAATGTCACCTTCCCTATAGCATCAAGCCCATCATAGATGAGGTATTGTGTGATGTTACACCTCTGGATGTTTGTGATGTATTATTAGGCCATCCATACTTGTGGAGGCGACATGTTGTGTGTGAGTCAAGGCCTCATGTTTTCATTATTTCTTTGTGTAATTCATTATACAGGATACCAGAGGTAGCCCCACCTACCACCACCTCTTTGATCATTTCCAAGAAAGGCAAAAAACTCATCTCGTAGACTAGGAAATTCATTTTCTGTCTGGTTCGCTCCCAAAGAAAGGGGAAGATCGTCACCACATCCATGACCCCCACAAAGGGTTCCTCCACATAGCAACAACAACAGAGGGATACGGTCATGAAAGAACACAGGAACAACTTCTCCTCACCCGCAGGGGTGCCACACAAGCTTCAGGTGTGCAACAAAGTCTCTTTGCATCTGCAGAAAGAATGCCTTACAAGAGCCCATCAGAAGCTTCGACCACACTGACATGGTCCTTACACCATTACCAAGGCTATGGGAAATAATGTTTTTGAGCACAGCATTCCTCCATTCCTTCGCCTGCACCAAGCGTTCAATGTGTACCACCCTTGACCATGCTTCCCACCATTACTGGACACATCTGAGATTGTAGAACAACTCACCAGGGACCAAGTTCAGCAGATGGAGGAACTAAACACAATGGGGACCATTGCTTCCTAAGGGGGAGAAATGATCCAGGTGGATGTTGGTGGCCACCAACCTATCCCACTTGGACCCCACAACTGTCTCTTTCATTTTTTCAGTTTCCGTAATTGTAGCCGAATTTACTATTTTTAGCAGTTTTTCGGGACTTGAACTTCCAGAGCCGTTTTGAGGCCCTAAACGACGTTTTTTGGGGAATCTGGGAGCAACATGGGTCCATGGACCAATATTTCTTTTCCCAAAGTTGTAGTGTCGGATAGATCTTTCTAACAAGCTATTGTATGCATCAAATGAAGATCAGGTGCCAAAGTTACAACCCCGAGAAGTTGATGTACCAACTTACCCAAAACAGGGCCCACAATTTGGCGTTTCATCTTCTAGGGTTAGGTTTTAGGATGTTAAGGGTTTTCCATTGTTTCTCAACAATAAATAGGCCTTCGAGCCTCATTGTAACACAGTTCAGAGGCATGTAGCCGCCACATCTCTTCTCAGAGATAAGCTACCATCGCCCTAGCGGGTTTATTTCCATTTCTATTTGTAAGCATATTTCAGTGTTTTACACTAATGAAATGAAGTATTATTTCTGCTGCATCTTTGTGTTTATGTTTATCTCTATAATTTGTTGCATTCCTGTTTAAATTTGAATCATGACATTCACCCATAAACTATTGGTGACCCTCCTAGTGCTAGAAATGTTGATGGTGTTGGACTCGCCAACATTTAAGGGATCTCCCTAGTATGAAGTCCCAACTATACCTCACATCATTTGGTGTAGGAGTCCCATCCGATATGATGGGTCAGTTGCCATTTTCTTAAAGCTATGCCTTAGCTCTTTCTTGTCAGCACATGAAAGTGGTTCACTTAGTCTTCAAAAAGTGAGGTTCATGTGCTTAGTGAGTGCTTAGTGTAACTTGTGTCTAAGCTCTTTCGCTATAGAGGGAGAGGGTGAGAGTGAGTCTTAGGTCGAGAGGGAATAGTCCCAACTCAGGTAGAGACACAAAACATAGTAGGATCTACACAACTTCGAGTGGAGTAGTCCACACGGATGCGGAAGTCACAAACACAAAGTGTAAAGATAGCACGTACAACACCCAGCAGAGTTGTCCACACGAGTGTGACGAACATTATAGTAAGTTTACAAGAATGAGTCTATCTAGTGTCCGGTGGAGTAGTCCACATGGGTGAGATAGTGATAACAACTAATATAACACATTTCCAACAGTGTATGCACTAAAACAACTGAAATACTTCAACTATCTAAGTACAATTTAAAGCAATATGTATTACAAACGTCCAAAGAATAGTCTTACAAACGAATACAATACATGTGTGAAAACGTGTTGGCTTGTTAACAGGATTCTGAATTAAGTGAAATTTCCAAGACACATTCGTACACCATACATCACTAACCCTAGTAATGGGTCGTTGGAGCCACTACCCGCTCCTCAAAGAAAAGACTACAAACTCTCAAGGCTATGTTGGAGGAGCCAAGGTGAAAATTCCTTCACATATAAAAATGAGGGGTATATATAGCCAAAGGTGAACTTGAACCTTGTGACTCTTTGAATTCCCTCATGACTGTTTTACTTACATGACTCTTCAATTTCATATGTAGGTCTCTTGGACTTCCACGTTACATTACATTGATTACAACACATATGGCCCACAATAGTCATGTGGCCGAAATGACTCATGACATGACTCGAAATGACACTACTGGTATGTACATGTTGATGGTGGTGTCCATGTGGAGTTGTTGTACTGTTGAGTAATGAGTGTTCTCTTGGTGTATCATAACTTCACCTACACATGACAAGGTGTGCAGAGTCTTCGATGGTCTTGTTGTTCACTTGATGTTGCATGTGCATGTATCTCCTTCATTGGCTACTTAGTATGATTCATGTGTTCATCCATCCGGGAACAAATCTCCTAGCATTCACTCCTTGTTCATCTCATTCATCATCACACCATGTCTAATTCATGTACCTATTTCTGCCATCACTCATGATGAGACAACATCAAATCCAGAAATCCCCTAGTCTACCATGATGCATCATATTTCATTTCCGGGTGTAGGTGATTAGGAGAGAGGATAAGGCGCTGAAACTGCATAGAGCACATTTCAATCAAGATGCGAGGCTCCAGAGAACTATTGGGAAAAATTGCGTAGAGATCACTGAGAGGCTGGGTTAAGCAATCCATGACAGTAATGAAATCTGCGGTATATGGCTCAGCTGGGAGGCAGAATTCCGCAGTTTTTTTAGGGAAGGCAATGCGGACAATAGGAGGCACTAGCAGTGAAAATTATGCAATTTTCCAAAGGCCAGGATTAGGCTACGGGAGCCTACTGGTCAGAACTGCATAGTTATGGGAGACAGTCAAGTAGGACATGACTATGCAGTTTTTGGGTTGAGCAGAGTGTCGGGCAACAAGTGAATTGTCAATGAAACTGTGCATTTTTCAGGAGGAGTGGAGAGTAGGCCAGCAGGGGGTCTGTCTGGCAGAACTACGCAATTTCCCTGGATAGTACAGTGGCAGGCAGTGGGTGTTGGTCCCTTATGTCTATGCAGTTTCTTCAAGAATTGCAGGCAGGCAGGCTAGATAGCTACTACGCAGTTTTGGAGATGATGCGGCCTTGGTTCACTGCTCAATTCAAATTTTTCGGTTGACTACGTGAGGCTTGATGGATAGGCTTGTGGGATTCACAGACTGAGGTGACTTCCTAGGAAAATTTTGCATTGTTCTGGGTGACATTCAACTAGGTTGATTTCAAAATTGCAAAGTGCAGAATGCTTGGAGGGTAGCCTCAAGCTCTGCACAGTTCTGGGCAACAGTGCTTGCTCACTGAGGGCTGAGATTGGGTAGTACAGCTTAGTGGAAGTTTAGCCTTGGAGGGTAGTCTGATTGAAAGATCTTCGAAAAAATGGTTAAGTGTGTGAGTGAGTGAACTCATGTATACATGACCTTGCAAACACACACTCAACATGGCTCAATGACAAGACACCTCAAACCACAAGACAACATATGCTCAGTGTGACTCACTAAAGGGTGAGAGCGACAAGTGTGACACTGGAGATAGATCATTGAAGGACCGTGACGACACTTGTGCAACATTGTTTACAACTTCGTGTGTGAGTGCCATAGATGTTTACATAGTGAACACAACCTGTACACACAAAGATAGGCCTTCAATATAGCCATAACAAGACCGCAAGCATGACATTGCAACCAACATGCTAAAAGACGACTAGTGGTCGTCAAGCAAAGAGGGTGTAAAGACTCGATAAGAGTTCATGGGATGAGCCTGAGTATTTGTAGCCATCAAAGAAAAAATTTTGGATGTAGGCCAAAAATTTGGAGGGTGTTGCAGCCACTACAACACCTCCTTAGAAGCATCTTGTTACTCCTTTTGCTTCGATCCACTTGATTGCGCTCTTTTCAGGCCTATGTTCTCCAAGTATTGTGCCTATACACAATCCTTGTCCACTGTTTTGAGCTTGAATAGCATCACTCGCTCATGCACATGGAGGTGCAGACCCCCCAAATACTTGAGGAGTACATCTATGTTCTTTGGAGACATACCCAACATTATAACCATCTTTCTAAATTTTGTGGTGTACTCCTACACGCTTTGGTCCGGCTTTTGCCAAAAGTAATGCCAGTGGATCCATTGGTATTCCACGTACCCAATGGGATAAAACTGTGACTTAATGAGGGTTTTAAAATCCTCCCACTTAGTCACTGGAGGTTCTCCCTCCAACCTCAGGGTTTCCGTGTAGCTCTCCCACCAATTTAGTGCATGGCCCTCCAATTTTAGTCACGCGAATCAGATCTTCTACCCTTCCTCGATCTGATGGAAACTACAACAAACCTTCAGTTGTTGCAACCAGTGGTTTAGTTTCAGAGCTTTGATCTCGTTGTTGTATGGCTTGATATCAACTTTTTCTTCCACTTTAAACAGGGATTGGTTCACGACACTCAAACTAGGTTGATATTTTTCGGGTTCTTTCTTCAACTAGTTATCTATGCCTTCCTAATCTCCCGATCCCCCTTTTGATTTGTCCCTTGCATTCAAACCCCCCTTCTTCTCCAAATATCCCCATCTTATTTCTTAGGGCCTCCATGAAGAGGTTTACATTACGGTTTATATCCGCAACTTGTTCTTTGAGCTGTGAAATCCTTACCTCTATAGGATCATGAGGTTCATTTACAGATTCATCGCCCATGATTAGGGTTTTACAATTTTCAGCCTCGTTGATCTAGATCCCTGCAATATCCACAAATTACCCAAAGAAACCTGCTCTGATACCAAATGATCCGTAAACCAGCATGGATATTCCACTTGACAGCTTGTCACAATAGATTTGATAATATTATATTAAAAATCTGAGATTCTACACTATTATAGTTTTATTTAATTTCCAGATCTGTAAAATTAGTTGTAATTAGTGCATGCATGTAAAAATAGATCAAGCATAAAATTAGAGAACAAAAAATAATCACCCACACACACAATACATAAGATATCCTCTCTAGGAAACCCTTTCGAGAGAAAACCCAGCTGGAAGGTGAGGCTGCTTCGCTCTTTTTCTCTATCTGGAAATATGGATGCAGATACAAAGAAGTAATGTATGTGTCCCATGGACTGCTACAGTGCATAGATCCTCTCTGTGTGTTCTACCTCCTATCTCTCCTGGATATCTTTACTCAACTATGGAACAAAATTCTCTCGAAAGAATGGAATTCCTCTTCCTCCTAGTGGCTCGGTTATAACATAAACTGATAGCCTAATAGTGGTTAAGTTTGACTACATCAAATCTTAACTAGAGTTACAAAATAGACTCTTCTAGAGTCTTTTACATCACAAACATGTGTCTATCCACTTTTCCATGAATAATGGGGACCGTCGCAGCATCCTCTTGGGCTATAGGTGTGAAAACTAGAAGGTCAACTTCTGAGTGGCATAACTTTTGTATACGGACTCCAATTGACATGATTCTTGCACCATTTGAAATATATATGTGTGTAGAATAGCATGAAAATATGTTGCGCTTGAGAGGAAAATTTTTACCCCAAAAGAACATCATTTGATCCCTCAAAACACTCCCAGAAGGTTTCAGATCTCGTTTTGCCAAACTGGGTCCCACCAGTAAAACGGTCCCATGAGCTGATTCCTCAAATTTTTCCACTCCAAATGCATCGATATGGATGAAAAACAATATAATGATCCAATTTTGATCATCCACTCACAAAATCAGTTGACGGTGAACTTGGCAACTTCTTCCTTCTAACCTTGGAAGTCTTCAATTAGCGGTGCATCAAAGTAATTACAAATTCTAACCTCCTCTAAGAATGTCAATGCCAATCTCAAATTATTGTTGTCAATGCCTATTATTTGAATATGTCCCACTACTTATCCCATGGAATATCTTTCATCTTTCCCATCAAGTTTTGTGGAGCCAAAACTCTAAGTGTGTCTTCGTAGATTTATCAAATCACACCTTGGTGTGTGGCTCCATAAGGGTTTAAGCCTCGTGAACTTGACCTCTATTTTTTTTCTGTAACATGCCTCCTCCTATATCTACCCACTTTCGTTAGCCTGCCTAGGATAAAAATGCGCTGAGGGCTACTATGACATGACTCAATCTCCTATATAACACTAAGGAAATGGAACTGACAAAAAAAGACCTTATTCACTTCCTTCAGGTGCTACAAGACCATCAGGAGCTAACCAACCACTCAAAGTGCCCAACCCTTGGGTTAACTTTCTTTTTCACTCACCTAAAGCCTCATTCACTCCCATGACAAGTCCTCCATGTGACTGGAACCCTCCAGTCACTCCCACTGTCCTTCCTAATGTTTGCAGTCTTTTACACTTAGTTATATGCCAACGACCCTAAGATATGAGCCACGTTTTCACGGCTAGGATTGAGACCTCTTCTTAGGACTTAATCAAACTCCCATAAATGATAAATAACATAGAGACAGAGCTTATAGCATAAGACTCAATCAAGGACTTGACCTAGCCTGGTCTAACCATGACAATCATTCCATCAAACACATTGAGAACATAAGATCTACAGGTCATGAATGCATTTATGAACATAGAGATCTAAAACTTATCTAAGTTTTACCAAAAAGGACTAATTCCCTTTCATGATAGCTTCAATAACATTTATTAGTTCATGCATTCAATAACCATTCATTTATCAATTAAACGTGATAAGAACCTTAACTTGGATTTGTCATCAAACCAAGCTTATAACCAAAATATAACTAGATAAATAACAATGATAGAAGAGCCATAAATCCACATAATAATAAGTACATTTACCCATAAGATACAACGAGGAACTTATATCTTATTGACATATGAACAATCCAACCAAGTTAGGGACTTCCTTGTACCACCTGACCATAGATTGGTCTGAAACAAATCTTTCTTTCAGCCAATCACCCTTGTGCCATATTCCAAGCATGAATGTGGGATCTCATGGGATAAAACAATACATAAACAACCAAGGTAATCCAAAGGTTAAACCACCTCCACCCTCACACTATCGTGATCTCACCTAAACTGGTTCAGAGATCACAAAACCAAACCAAGTTTGGATGCCTCATAATTCCTTCACCATCCCTGGAGGAATTTTCCTATCTCCACCCACCTATTGAGGGCTTCCCGGAGAAAACCATCTCCACTCCCAACCATTGGGATTTTCCTAAGACCACCTCACTTGGATCTAGAACCTTCTGACAATCAAAATCTCAACCAAGGATGAATCCCATCACATCATGGCTATCCGCAAATGGAAAGGCAAGGCTAAAACCACTGTCGAAACTCAGCAAAACCCATGCCAATGACAACAAATGAACCAAATACACACATGCATATACCATGCATGCCAAAACCAACTAGGAATTCATACAATCAATCTATTACCTACAAATATTCTTGTTGAAGCTACTTGATCCAACTCTTCCTTGCCTAATCTTTGTGTTCCTTTCCTTTCCTTGTCCTCACTAAGGCTAATTCCAAAATTGAAATGACAAAAGGCTCCCAATTGATGCTTTGAATCCTTTTTATTATTTATGTCTCTCTTTTCTTCATTTTCCTTCATTTTTCCTTCAATTTCCTTCTCATGAAAATATGTGACCTTTCACCTTCATTTTCTCCTATTTTCCTTTATTTTCATAAATAAATGCAAATAATTTCCATTTTGCCTTTCTAGAGCCTTTTCCATTGCCTTTCCCAATTTCCCTAACCATAATAAACCGAAATGAACATTCACTAGGATTTTTTGACCAACATTCAGCTTGGAATACGTGTCCCATGATCTTGGTCTTATTTTGCCTTTATTAACTTTATTATATGAACATTTAACCCGTGGTTGTTACAGACACCTCCCCCTTAGGGGAACACCGTCCTCAGTGTTATATGACACCTATGACCAGCAATACCGTTGAAACCAAAACATATTGCCTATGGAGCTTTATAAAACAGCTCGTTAGTATTTAAAATGACCACCGCTAAAACATAACAAACATATCGTTGACTGGAGCTTTATAACATGGCTCATTACAGTATTTACAATAACAACCACATTTGCTTCAACCAACAAATGACCATATTTTCTATGGAGATTTATAAATCCAACTTGATATAGTATTTAAAATAATACACACACACACACACACACACATATATATGCACATATGCACATTTTCTTTAACCAACAAATAAAAGGATATGATGCTTACATCTTCAACAAGGGAATCCAGAGACTCACACCTCCACCCTCAAAAGTAGTATCGAGATTCCCCTCCTTCCCAACAAGTCTAGAATCCACTATCAAAACCACAGTCTGCATCCAATGTCCAACACTGCAATCCTGCACTACTTTGTCCCTCAGTGAAAATTTATTGGCTCAGTGTTCTAGGGCACACTCCCAATGTGCATTTGATTCTATCTAGTAATACTAATGACCAAAACAAATCCATTCCTTGGCCTTCCCTTATCTGCTACATAGTCCCTCAGGAAATCTGGTAACCCTCTTTTGTGTAGTCACTCACCTTCCAAGTTCCCCAGCATCCCCTTTCCTAGGTGATCCATCCCTTGGCAAGGTTTCCTCGCATCGAAAGGTCCAGAAAAAAAGGCATATCGCTACCTCAAAACCATCATATTGATCATACCATGCTCATATCAATCAATGGACACTATTGGGTGTCAATGTCCCACAATGACCCTGCTCCTAAAGTGGTTAACCAACATATTGATGCTTGTTCAAATTACTTTTTGTTGTTGCTGCTAATTCTTATAGTAAATTTCAATTCACCCAAACTGGGTATTTCCAACCATGCTTTCCTGTACCAAGCACAATGATTGCCATTAGATTCAAAATAAATTGAAAAAAAATTCAAATCATACTTCATTGGTGGCTTGTCAATAAGGTACACTTGCGATTCTATTTACTTCCTGTCACAACAAGTCAAACTAGCTTTTGACCAAATCATCATGTATAAACATATCACATCTGATTAGCTCGAAACATAACCATCATAAATCAAAATCATAAATCACATGTGACCATCATAAATTATAGTAATAGATCACATGCATAATTAAGACTAAAATAAAATATTGATACTTATCTTTCAAATAATTATTTTTCTTATGCCTTTGTTCTTTGTCTTTTTTGTACACGCACCAAATCGGTTGCCAAACCTGGTAGGCACCCAGTGCCTTCTCTTTAAGCAACAAGGGAATCTAGAGACTAAACCGCCTCCTCCCTATATATCGGCAACAAGGGTAACCCGAGACTAAATCGCCTCAACCCTCAATAGAAACAAGGGTACCTAAAGACTAAATGGCCTCAACCCTCAATAGAAACAAGGATATCCCTAGATTAAACCGCCTCAACCCTCATTGTTATCAACAAGGGTTGAGACAGTCTCATACCTACCTGTCTCATCACAATGCACAACACATACACATACACAATGTACAACACAACACATACACCAACACCCGGTGTACAACACGACACATACACCTACACCCGGTGTACAACACGACACATACACCCACATTGGGTGTACAACATAACACATACACCTACACATGGTGTACAATGCCACACATACACCTACACCTGGTGTACAACACAATACATATAAGTACACATTGTACAATACCATGAATACACATGTTGTGATACAACAACTACACAATACTCGTAGCATCAAACCAAACATACACAACACAACATATATGTTATCTACACAATACCACATGTACACAGGACCACCTACACAACATGTACACAGCAACACATGCACATAGTGCCACATGTACAACATGTACACAACAACACATGCACCCAACACCACATGTACAACATGCACACATCACCATGTGTATATAGCACCACATGTACAACATGCACACAAGACCATATGTACACAACACCACATATGCAACATGCACACAACACCACATGTTCGCAACACCATAGGTACAACATGTACAACATATACACAATAATAGTATTGCACAATCAGAGGCCACAAGTGTCTCTACCAAGTAACCTAGCTACTAATGTCTTTCCACTATCCATGCTTGTCCCAGCATGTAGCCGATCGCACTGCTTTCATTCAGCTCATGTATCCCTCAACATAACTTGTCCATAACATAAATATAGACATATTATAATCACATAATATCAATTCATATCCACATGATACTAACCTAAAATATTTGTCAGGGCTAATCATCCCCTTTGATTCCTCATGAAACCAGGAACCTCATCACTCCATTCACCTACATAAACAATCATTCCTCTACAAGAATGATCCCTAGCGACCCTATCACACAACAACATACATACATGCATACATGTATAGACATCAACATAATAAACTACTAAATATCATAAGGTCAAGGTTAAGAGAACTCCCTTTATCCATGCAAAACATGCACAACATTGAGAACAACAGTTCTTAACATAGCCATGGCATATGATGCCTCAAATTCATTTACTTTTACTATTACCTTTCTCATGATTGTCCTTCCATTGTCCATTTACCCCAATGGACCCAACCAATCCAATTGGTTGTCATATTCTTACCTTCAACTTCCCTTTACTCATGCACCAAGCTTCATCTGGGTCTTACATTAGTTATTGGGCTTCATCCAACTCTGCCTGAGCTCCATTACCTTTCCTCTTTCCTAAACCATTTCCTAACACCCTCAAAGCACAAAAGGTAGAAGAAAAATAAAAACAAGAAGAAAAATCATGGAAACCAATAACAATACAACACAACAAACAAAATGGTGTTGCCATGCACAAGACGCAATCAAAACTGCAAATCAAGCGCAACAAATCATAAGACACTGAAGGAACCAAACTAGTAACAAATACCATGACTCAATCCCCATGGGTTCCCAATGCTTCCAAGGAAAATCTAAACTTGAGCCTTCTTCAAGGTTCCATGGCAGTCTCCTTTGCCATAAACACATAACTATTAGTGCATAAATAAATATAACAATATACCAATTACCTTGCCTTGTCGTACCCGGCATGTTGACCTGTAATTGAACATGTACATATATCATCTCTCAAGAGACCCCAATTCTTTGACAAATCATTCCATAACTGGTAACCAGTTGTTATACTTTTCAAATACATGTTCAGGAATCTAGCACATATTCACATAATATCAAATAAAATCAAAGTTAAAAAGAATTATTGTATTCATGCAAAGCACTCATTCACTTGGAATTGCAGCCTCCAAATATAGCCCAAGGAATTCTCACCCAACTCTTTTCTTTTACCTTTTATCTTACTGCAATTGTGTCTTATTATGTCTTATTACATCACCCAGTTGATAGTTATATAATAAAAAAATCAATTGTTACCTTGTCATGCTAAGACCAAGCATGTTTCCCTGCAACTGCTCACACATGTGAGTCACATGTCCCAAAGATCAAGACATCATGTCTATTAATTCAAAATCAACCTTTACCAACGCTAACAACCATATCATAATTTTCAATTATATGACAATCATTAGTCATAATACTATCACTAGCACCTACCTGCAATCAAATACATATCAACTATCTCAACACATAATGTGTTAGTTCTACCGTCTTAAAACAAGATCATTCCTTCATGCAATCTTATAGACCCATACTCGTATCTTGCAATTAATCAAACACTCAAACAACATATATCACATAATCCAACTCATACCTTAATGTATCACAGTGGAGGCTATCACATATGCACAAGTCAATCCATATTAGTACATCACAATAACACAAAAATATCAACTCATACCTGAACATCATAACCATAACAATCTGCATAGACCAATCCAAATTAGCACGATACATATCACATCAAGATCTTAAATGCAATTTCCATAGTCATCATGTGTATGACTTCAATGCATATAACAACAATTTAACTACCATGCATGATTATCTGACGAATGTTCTTATGATCGCATTGATCAACTAGAATTTCTCATGCATGCAATCATAACAAAAATAGAATGATAGGCATGTGCATAACCATAATTCATATAACAACCATTAACCAGCATACCTGTATTCCAAACATACAAACTTGTATGATGATTTTCTCTTACCCTGAGGTCCAATGTTGAATCCTCGCTCTAATGATTTGCATCTCCTACTCTTTCTCATCCAAAACATCAACATCATACATAATAACATAAACTATGACATTGTCTATATACATGACAACCATAGCCACTATCACGCATGCTGGGGGTAAGCATGAGTTGAGGGCTACTATAACATGACTCAACCTCCTATATAACCTTAAGGAAATGGAGCCGACAAAACAAGACCTTATTGACTTCCCTTAGCTGCTACAGGTCCACCAGGAGCTAACCAACCCCTCTAGGTTCCCACCCTTAAGATAACTTTCTTTTTCACTGACTAAAGCCTCAAACACTCCCGTGAAAAGGCATCCATGTAACTAGAACCCTCCAATCGCTCCCACATGCCTTCTTCCCAGCGAATGCATTCTTTTACACTTGGTTTTGTGCCAACGACCCCAAGATCAGAGCCACTTTTTCAGGGTTAGGATCAAGACCTCTTCCCATAAATTAATGAAACTCCCAGAAATGATAAATAACAAGGAGAAAAAGCCTCTAGCACAAAACTTAATAAGGGACTTGACCTAGCCTGGTCTAACTATGACAGTAATTCTGTTAAAAAAATTGAGAACATAAGATCTACAGGTCATGAATGCATATCTGAACATAGAGATCTGAAACTTATATGAGGTTTACCAAGAAGGACTAATTACCTCTCATGATCATTGAAATAACATATAGGTCATGCATTCATTAACCATTCATTTATCGATAAAACATGATAAAAACCTTAACTTGGATTTGTCATAAAACCATCCTTATAACTAGAGAAATAACAATGATAGAACAATCATTAAAGCCATATAATAAAAAGTACATTTACTCATAAGATACAACAAGGAACTTAGCTCTTATTGACATATGTAAAAGCCATCCAAGTCAGGGACTTCCATGCAACACCCGACCATAGATTGGGCTGAACCAAATCCTTCTTCCAGGCAATCACCCATGTGCCATATTCCAAGAATGAATGTGGGATCTCATGTGATAAACCAATCCATAAACAACCAAGAGAATCCATAGGTTAAACTACCTCCACCCTCACACTATTGTGATATCACCTAAACCACTCCCGAGATCACAAACCAAACCGAGCTTGGATGCTTCGGAAATCCTTCACCATCCCTTGAGGAATTTTCCTGTCTCCACCTACTTGTTGAGGACTTCTCAAATAAAACCATCTCCACCCCTAACCTTGGGATTTTCCTGAGACCACCTCACCTAGTTCCAAAACATTTCGGCAATCCAAATCTCAACCAGGGATGAATCCCATCACACCATGGTTATCTGAAAATGGCAGGCAAGGTTAAAACCACTATTGAAACTCAACAAAACCCAAGCCAATGACAACAAATGAACCAACTACAAACATGGATATACCATGCATGTTAAAACTAGCTAGGAATTCATACAAGAAACCTATTACCTACAAATATTCTCACTGAAGCTACTTGATCCAACTCTTCATTTCCTTATCCTTTCTTTCCTTTGCTTCCTTGGCTTTCCTTGTCCTTTCTTTGCTTGCTTGATTTCCTTCACCTCTTTGAGACTAATTCCAAAATTGAACTGACAAAAGGCTCCCAACTAAAGCTTTGAATCATTTTTATAATTGATGCCTCTATTTTCTTCATTTTTCCTTCAATTTCCCTCTCATGCAAATATGTGACCTTTCACCTTCCTTTTCTCCTATTTTCCTTTATTTTCGTAAATAAATGCCAATAATTGCCGCTTTATATTTCCAAAGCCTTTGCCATTGCCTTTGTCAATTTCCTTAACCATAGAAGACCAAAATGACCATCCACTAGGATGTTTTTCCCAACATTAAGCTTGGAATACATGTCCCATGACCTTGGTCTTATTTTTCCTTTATTAACTTTATTACATGAACCTTTATCTAGAGGTTGTTACATTTTAATTCTGAAATCTTCATCGAAATCCTATTTGTTCAAACACTAGTAGATTGAAGTTGGAATGACTTGGTTCTAGTAAATTGGGTGGCTCAGGGATGTCTAATAACTAAAGGAGCGCAACAGGGTATTCTACTCATAAAATTGGTCACAATGAAGTTTTAGGTAGACTTATGATTAAAATTTTTGGTGGATTTTCTTCATGAGAGCAGTGAAATACCCCAAGCATTTGTTGTCCTTTCAGGTTTAATATGAGCACACAGGAAGCACAAGTTGGGTTTTGGCGTTTTTTTATAATGGATAGTTATCTTGTTGAGCCAACTTCATCAATAGGGTATTCCTTGTCAAATTTTCATTAGTTGAATCAACAAGGCCTGTCGATTATGCTTTTGCAGTTGAATGGCCTATCAATCTTCACCTACCAGATAGTTTTCTCAAATCATTTTCAATTCTTATGTGATCACTCTTTTCTTCAAAGATGATGATGCTCTCCCTGTCATATTGAAATTTAATCTTGGCTCTACATCTTTTGATTCAGTGATGTAAGAAAGTCTTGTGTTTTTCCACACTTATTATTTTTGCTATAGAATGTTGAATACTAATAATTTTTTCTATGGTTATCAGTTATTGTACCTAATATGTGTTGATGTTTCTGCAGTTTGCAGCATTGGGCAAACATTCTCCCATGAGTTTCGTTGGGTGTGGAGCCTAATTATCTTCTTGATTCAGAGGTCTTTGTTTCAGTCGGATGTATACCCCAAGAACACTATACACCCCTTCATGTGGAGAGGTGTGGGGGGCACTTCCCCCCCATAGGGGTTTAGGGGCTAGCACGCCCCCGGTGAGGGTTTGGGGGCAACGCCCCCAAAGCTAAAAATAGATGAAATTTTGCCTTGTAAAATATTGTGATTTCGTAGTCAATATGGGTCATTCATTAGGTGGATGATCTGATGGTAGAAGTTATGTTAATTTATGGTTTTTTTCACTGGAAGGAAACCCTCAGTTTATATGAGGGAATTGTATTGCAGTTGTGCATTATTATTATGAGTGACAAAGACAGAGGAGACTGTGTGAGAACGAAGAGGAAATTACATCGGATCTATTATAGGTTGTATCTCTTCATTTGTTGGATAATATAAAAGGAAGGACTGGTTGTTTCTTCGTGGATGTAGCCCAGATTGGGTGAACCACATATATATGTGCCTCTCTTGTTTTATGTGTTTTTGTATTTGTGTTTCCGCAATATTTTATGTGTTCCATTGCTCTGTAATATATAATTTTCTAACAGGGTCATGTTGATTTGATTAGGGGAGAATTATACATTCACCCATGGGGCCATCCTAATTTAGCTAGGTGTCAATGGCCTAGGGAATTCTTTCTCCCATTAGCCTTAGTGTTTGGCTCAGGGAGACTAACGCATGATACTCACATCACCTGCTACGGGATGTACTGATTTATTTTTTTTATAGAACGAGATTGAGTTATTTTTCTAATAGGTGTTTTCACCCACCTATGTAATAAAAAATTCTAATATAATGTTGAGTCGCATGTAGGCTCATTAAGTGAAAGGGTTTTTTGTCATGAGGTGCCTCTTCATGGATCTCCACTCAACATAGAGCTCTTTATAAATAGATGTGCTTGTGAGGAGACACTCATCAACATAACAAGCTCATTAAATCTTTTTTGGTGGAGGATAAATTCGGTTAAGGAGAACTCTATTTGTTGGAGATCCACTTTATCATTTTATTTTTGCTCTTGGAGGTCTCATGTGTGAGAGATTGACCAAGTTTTACCAGAAATTTGACCAGTCACACATGTGATAATAGTTGACTAAGTTTGATCAACCTTGACTGTAGTTGGATGTGTGAGGTTTGACCACCCTTGATTGCAGCTGCAAATGTGAGATTTGAATGCAGATATGACTTATTTGTACCACATTGGTAATAGGTTGTTTGATTGAGATTTGACCATATTTGACCAATCCTGACTATAGGCAATTTGACTTATTTAACCATAGTTGATTGAGTTTGACTGCAGGCCTTATGAGTTGATTTTTTTATTGGTTTGAACAACATTGACTAGCAGCAGTTTGACCAAGTTTGACTAGTGATTTGATTTCTAATGTCGACACTGATTTATAGACAATTTTTTTATTTGTAAACCTTACCTAAAAAGATAATTTATCCTTAAGAAAAGATTGTTGGTTTTTCTCCCAAAGTTGGGTTTCCTGGGTGAAAATATTGCGTCTATTGTGCATGGTCATTTGCTTATGATCTTTATTGTTTCTACTACATTTATAGTTGAGATGTTATGTGTGTAATTGTTCAATGATATCATTGGCATGAGAAATACTATTTGAAAATCATTAGGAAGTAATTATTAGATCAGAAATTATATTCCACTGCACATGCTATAAAATTTCAACAATCTTGTAACCAATTGCTTTGCTACTAATTATACAACCAAGATTTTCCTTAACTAACAAAAAAATGGAAACTAATGTATAGGGGTCGAGAGGTTAGTTTTCCACAAAGTGTTTTCCACCCTAACCTGTGATTACCAATGCCTCAAGGAGATTTTCACTAGCAACCATGTTGAGAGTTTCATGGATTGTATCTTTTAAGATGGGATCCATTGATGATAGAATCAAAAAATTGTTCTTTTAGTGTCCTCATCTTTACAAGTCCCGAAGATTGGATGTCTCTAGTCACAAAGGGACCTAACCATGCAATTTCTAGTTTCCTTGGTTTCCCTTAGATTCAATTGTCATACAATAAAGCTAAATCTCATACACTCAAATCTTTTGCTTTAATGCTTCTATCATGTCATGATTTATACTACTTTTGAGCTTCTTGTTAATATAGTGCATGGGTTTAGTTTTCCTTAAGTCTATGCAGTTGGTGGAAGTGTTCTTTTTTAGTTCTATCAGGATCATACTTTAGGACATACGAGACTTTGTTTGCATTTGTTGTAAAATGTATGGGGTGACAACTTCTTTCCCATGGACTAAATTAAAAGGGGTATGATTGCTTCACCTTTTGTAAGTTGTTCTATAAGCCCATAAAAATGTTGATACCTTATCATCCCAATTTTCTTGGTTGATTCCAAAAAAATCTAAAAAATTGAATTAAATCTTTATGAGGTGTTTTGTTGAATGACTCAACTACACCATTAGTTTGTGGGTGGAAGGATGTCATCTTCCTATGGTTGATATTAAACTTTTATAGTACTACTTGTATTGTTGCATTAATTAAGTAATTGTCTCGGTTTCTAATAAGAATTAAGGGCCGCCCAATTCTTCTGATAATATTTTCATAGCTAAACTTCACTTAAACTTATTTTGCCCATTTAGTTAGATATTTGGATGCAATTATAACATAATTTGTGCTTGTTATTTTTTCTCTTTGGGGGGGTGATCCAACGAAGTTGATAGCATAAATTTCAAAAGGCATGATGGGATTAATCAAAGTTAGTGGCATTTTGGTCAGCTCATCCTTTGGAAAAATTTCACATTGTTTGATTATTTTCCAACAACCATTTAATAGAGTCAACATACATAGACATGCTTGGAAGATATTTCTTTTTGTTTTGTCAGTTTGATAATGGCCATAAGTAGTACCTTGTGTCCTTCATCTATGATTTTTTCTTCTTTGTGTACTAACACACGCCTTCTAATTGTTTCATGAAGTTCCATATTATAATAATATTCATTCATTAGGATGCATGGTATGGCTTTCATAACTCACATGTTTTCCTTTTTTTCTGGGAATTCCTCTAGAGCCTCACCTTGATGTAAGAAGTCAACTATGTCTACTAATTTTGTTGGAGCAGTTTTAATTCTAAACAAAAGTGCATATAGGAAATCATTATCAATGCTAGTTGTACCTTCTCTTGTGTCAAGTTGGGATAGATGGTTTGAACTAACATTTTTCTTCCTACTCAAACTATTATGTCGAACTCAAACTCTTGGAACAATGGTAGCCATTGACAAATTCTTCCTTGCTTAATTGGGTTGTTAACAATATAATTCAAGGCCTAATGCTTTATAAATAATCTAACAACTCGGCTAACAAATAGTATTGGAATTTCTAAAGAGAAAAAATAATGGCAAGTGCTTCTCTCTTTGTAGTAAAATAGTTCATGTATGATCTATTTAGCTTTCAACTAGCATATGCATTCGAGTGGTTGATTGTGTCACTATTGGGTTGGCCCAGTATGACTCATACTGTTACATGTGATGCAACAACATGAACATAGAATTTCTTGGTCTATTCAGTACATTTGAGTATAGGCTCCTCCACCAATTTCCTTTTTAACTACTCAAATGATTCATTACATTCTTTGCTCCATACATAACATATTTTCTCAAAACCTCATCAATGGGAAACATAATATCATAATAATGTCAGATGGAATTCCTATAATATCCCATATGTCCCATAAATATTTTTATTTGTTTTGGATTGATCGAAAGCTTCAAGTTGAGGATCACTTTAATATTTTCCATGTCAAATTTAATTCCATGTTTGCATACTAAATGGCCCAACCGTACTCTAATAGGTCTGGCGAATAGGCATTTCTTAATATTGAAAGACAAATATTTGTCTACATCTTTCTAGCATCGATATGAACCATCTAGCTTGATTTTTCAAGAGGCCATAGACAATCCAATCACCAAAACATATTGCCATTGTTTATATATGTATTCTTGAAATTCCTGGACTAATTTCCTTGAAAAATATACCAATGCATTTTTAAGTCCAAAAGGCATGACTATGTATGTAAAGGATCCAAATTCTTAGACATAAATTGTTTCTTCTTCATCCACTTTTGCAATTGGGACTTGATTGTGTCCTAAGAACCCATTTGTTAAATGAACAGAATTCATGATATACCACCTCATTTCTTATTTCATTAGGAAAGGCCGTGGAAAACAGATTTGTTGCTATGACTTTATTGAGATATCAAAAATCAACACAGTCTCTTATTTTCTTTAGGTCATGCCTTTTGAGTTCAACAAACATAGGACTTTCCCATTCCAATTTTTAGACAGGACATATGATACATGTTACTAGCATTCCTTCAATTTCCTTTTGTATTGTGGACTTGTATTTATCAACCAATTTATAGGGTCTTTTGTTTATAGCTTGGCTCCTAGAATAAGAACAATTTTCAATTTGCCCATAAATTTGACAAGTCTCTTTAGATATTTGTAATATATAGTGAATACATATTCATATTCCTTGAGGAGATTGAAAAATTTAGATGTCTACGTATCTGATCAATAATCCCCTAGTTGAACCATTTTTGGTCAATTATCATTAGAGATTTCCACTTCCTTGATTTTAAGATTTGCATCCATACAGTGGGGAGCTCTCACCTCCTAAAGCTCCCAATTTCCAACTTTTACTTCCTAATATGATAATGGGGAGTCAGGAATAGTATAATTTTCTTTGTCTTCCTTCTCTACTTTAAATATAGTTTGTACTTTCCGTTGTCTCTCTAATTGACTATTTTAATATCAAATATTTTTCCTTTTCTTATCATTTATGTCAGCTCTAGACATTTAATGAATTTCTTTATATGATGGACCACTTGTCATAGCTCTTCTTTCTCTAGTCAAATATTTTATGAAATTTTCCTTTAATTCCTTCCATTGGAAGGTTTTTCCTCGTGACTCCTTGATTTTATACCATTTTTTGGGAAATTATTCCAACAATTACAAGAAAATATGTAGAAATTCCTTTTAGATTCACACTACAGATTGTTATATGCTAAAACAATTGAATTGAATCTACTCTACTCATCAATGGAAACAATAAATGATCGATGAAATCACGAATCATAAAAGAGAAAGAATTCAATCACATATAACACAATAATTTTCTGGGGAAAGCCACAGCTAAAAACCACTACTATATGTATATTGCATTAATCATAAAATATGAGAAGATTACAATGCTTTTCTCAAGCACGAGAAACCTCTGCACTATCTCAATCTATTCTATTTCTTCATAAATAAGCTCTAGCAAATACTTAGCCAAATCTATTGCGTACCAAGCTCCTATTTCCTTATGCAATTTCCTAGGGAATTATCCGATATTTAATTAGGAAATTCCACAATTATGAATTGCACAATCCTCATAGGCCTTCCTCTGATTTCATGCACCGCTTGTATAATTAGGATGATTATACAACTGATAGTACATTGTCCCTAAACTCCAATCTCAATTGGGTCTTTCTCTGATCTGACATGCATGATTTAGTTATGAGTGAATCTTCAATTTATTGGTTGAATAGTGTTGGTTACACCCAACTGTTGCAGGTTACACCCCACTACTGGATCTCCCACTAATTCCTCCATCAGTTGGAACTAGTTTAATTGAATTTAACTCAGTTAAACTAAATTAAAAATTTATAACTCAAAATAACTCAACCTAGGCCCCTAAAATGTAGGAACCACTCTACATGACTCTAGATAGACTCCCAATTTGAATTAACTAAGTAAACTAAGTCAAATTAACTTAGTTAACTATTACAAGTTGCTATGACAATTATAACTACAATTTAATTCAAGGACAATTAAATTAGGATTTTCTTGTTGAATTTTATCAACACTCCCTCTCAACAAGAAAGGGATTATATGCTACCTCGATCCTACCTCTGTGAAACTCGAATTTTCATCTTGACAATGATTTTGTCAAAATATATGTATCTTTCTCCCCTGTAGGAATGTACTCCAGCAACATGATTCTCCTTTGCACACAATCTCGTAGATGGTGATACCGGATGTCAATAAGCCTTGACTGATCATGAAAAACTCAATTCTCAAAGAGTTTGATACAACTTTGATTACAGTAGGATCCATTTGTTGACCAAATAACCCAAAAAGGATCTTCCTCATCTAGATAGCCTCACAAGCTGCTTGACTAGCAGCCATGTACTATGTTTTTGCTGAATTCACTGCAATTGATCTCTGCTTCCTATTGTACGAAGAAATTGTTTGTTGACCCAATACTAAAGATTCCACCTGATGTGCTATTTCTTTCATATGGACACCCTGCCCAATCTTCATTTGTGAATCCTTGAAGCTTCACTTCCTTTGTCTGTCTGTACTAAATACCAAATTGAGTGGTGCCTCTGAGGTATATCAACACATGTTTAGCTACCTTCCAATAAAGTTTGGTTGGCTTAACCATGGCTTGACTAAGCTAGTTAACTGCAAAACACATGTCCGGTCGTGTGTTCACCAAATACATAACTGAAACCAAAAATTGTTTATAAATAGTAGCCTCTACTACTTCACCTAAAGTAGCATCCTCCTTCCTCCAGTTACCTGCTAGAGGAGTCTCGATGGGTTTGTTGCTCTCCATGTGCAACTTCTTTAGTATCTCCTTGGCATACTTTCGCTAAGAGACAAACAGTTTCTCATCACCTTAGCATACTTCCATACTAAGAAGCTAATGCATGAGCCCCAAGTCCTTCATTTTGAATTTCTTACAAGATCCTCCTTGCAATACTTTATCAGCTTCTCATCACTTGTTAGAATCAAATCATCAACACATAATACTATAATCAACAATTTACCTTCAACCACAATATGGTAAAGGCTCGCATATGCTTCACTTTCGATGAAGCCCAACCCAATGAAATAGTTGTCAATCCTGGTGTACCAAGCATGGGTTGCTTGTTTCAGTTCATATAGCACTCGCTTGAGTCTGCACACATGCAACTCTCTGTTGAAGGTCTCAAATCCTTTTGTCTACTCAATATACACCTCATCCTCAATCATGTCGTTGAGAAATGATGTCTTCGTTAGAATACATCTGATTGAAGAGTACCTTGTTACTGGAGAAAAGGTCTCATCGTAATCAATTCCCTCCACCTAAGGGAGCCCTCTAGCCACAAATCTGGCCTTGTGTTTCTCCACACTCTCAATTGTTGCTTACTTTACCTTGTAAATCCATCTGGAACTTACCACTAACTTGTCTGCTGGTCTTGGGACCACTTTCCAAACATTGTTTCTGATAATGGATTCATACTTTCCAACCATGGCATCAAGCCATACTGGTTGTTGCATTTCTTCCTCGAATGAGGATGGCTCAATCTCTACACTTTCATTCTTTAGAGCCATGTAGCCAGTGTACCGATATGGTGACCTCCTCTGCCTGCATTGTGATATGGGTGCTCCCACATTATCTCAAACATCATGCATCAATATGTCAGCCTCTCTGGTGTGCTTCCTTTCGTCTCTAGAAGTCTTTTCATGAGTGGGTGCTTCCACTCTCTACTCCTTTGCATGTGGCTTCTCCACAACATCCTGAGGTTCCTCCTTTGGAGATAAAATATCCGCATTTGCATGTAACTTAAGCTCCCTCTCAAGGGAACATCTCATGGTGGTCTCTTCATCGAGCTTCACATCTCTACGAGCCACTATCATCCTATTGGATAGCAGGTACACACGATAGTTGTGGGGTGTATCATTTTACCCCACAAATATGCCAAACTCAGCTATTGGTTCTAGATTTTTCCATGCATCCTTGGTAACATGACAATAGACTGATGAACCAAATATCTTGATATGTGCCATATATTTCTTCTTACCTGAAAAAGCTTCTCCTTGTGTACTCATCCCAAGAATTCAATGAGGGCTTATGTTCTGAAAATAAATAGTTGTGTTGCATGTTGTAGCCCACAAGTACAACAGTAGGCCCTGATCATGTAACATTGCCCGTGTCGCTCCCACAATACTTTTTTTCTTCCTTTCAGCCACCCCATTCTGTTGTGGGTTATGTTATGGAACCAACTCACAAAAAGATATAAAAGATAGTTGAATGCCTTAGAATTCAGCGTCTTCGAGGGGGCAACCTCCTTTACATTACACAAATGAACAATTCTTGGATGATTCAAATGACAAAACCTCCTTTCTATATATATATAAGAGTCTAAGGAGTCACAATATAACCCAACCGACCTAATAATAATAATATAAGCCACAAAAATAACAATAGAGGGATTCTATGGGGCACAGTAATAACAATATGGGGGCAATAGGGGCACAACAATATTAATAAGGGGTACAACTACCATAGTAATGGGGTAATCACTAGTATTATAGGACCCAACATGCCCCTCTCCTTCAAAAAAAGTGTTGTCCTCAACGCTTGAGTAGTTCTGGATACTTCTGTATAAAATT
>APFE031074132.1:0-7500 GCA_000404065.3 Pinus taeda
GTTTATCCAATCTGGTTGGATAATAGAAATGGCGCACAACAATGCTTCCACATCCTCATCCTTTCTTGAGAGTGCATCTGCCACCACATTTTGCTTCCCTTTTTTGTAGATATTTCAAAGTCATAACCCAACATCTTTGTGACCCACTTTTGTTGCTCTTCAAAGGATAATCTTTGTTCTAAGAAGTATTTAAGGCTATCATGATCCGTTTTTACCTTGAAGTGTCGTCCCATTAGGTAGGGTCACCATTTCTTAAGTGCATGGAGTATTGCCAACATTTCCTTCTCATAAATATCTTTGTGTAAAAACTTTCCCTTGATTGGACGACTTTCAAAAGTAATGGTCTTTCATCTTGCATTAAAACAACACCAATTCCATTTCCTGAAGCATCACATTCCACAATAAAGGTTTTTGTGAAGTCCGGTGTAGCTAAGACAGGTTCTTGGCACATTGCCTCTTTAAGATGTTTGAAGGACTTTGTTGCTTCTGGAGTCCATGAAAATGCATCTTTCTTCAATAGTGTTGTTAGAGGTGCTGCTATTCTCCCATAATTCTTAACAAACTTGTGATAATACGCTTTCAACTCGAGAAATCCTCGCAGATGATTTATGGATGTGGGGATTCTCCATTCTTTAATGGCTTTAATTTTTCTAGGGTCTACCTTAACTCCTTCATGAGATACAATATGATCCAAATATTCCACCTCTTGTACTCCAAAGAAACATTTGGATCTTTTTTGCATATAATTGTTTCTCCTTCAATAGTTGTAGCACCCTGTCAACATGTTCAACATGATCCTTCCAAGACTTGTTGTAGATTAGTATATCATCAAAAAATACTAACACAAATTTTCTAAGGAATGGTTTGAAAAATGAATTCATCAAACCTTGAAATGTTGAAGGTGCATTGGTAAGGCCAAAAGGCATGACCAAAAATTCATAATGACCCTCATGAGTTCTAAATTTTGTTTTCGGAATGTCTTCAATCTTCATTCTGATTTGATGATACCCTGAACGAAGATCCAACTTGGTGAAGTAAATTGATCCATGCAATTCATCCAGTAATTCATCAATGACAGGAATGGGGAACTTATCTTTAATAGTGAGCTTGTTGAGCTCCCTATAATCCGGACACATGCGCCATGATCCATCCTTCTTGTGCAGCAATACTACTGGAGCAGAGAAAGAACTTTGACTTGGTTGAATTATACCAGCCTCCAGCATTTCTGCAACCATATGTTCAACTTCACTCTTTTGGACAAAGGGATATCTGTACGGCCTGATGTTTTGAGGAACACTTCCTGGAATCAAATGAATAGCATGATCATGATCACGAATAGGTGGGAGACCTTTGGGAGTCTCAAATACCTTGGAATGATTGTCCAAACATTTTTGGAGATCTGGAGAAATAGATGATTCCGATGTGGAAACATCTAGCAAACATAATTGTGCAATTACACCTCTTTGTTGCTTTTTTAGAAGCTTTGTCATAACGTTAGAGCTGATTATCTTTCATGGTTTCCCTACAATACCCCTTAATTCAACTTCCTTTCCTTCTGCAGAAAATTTGATGAAAAGTTCTTGAAAATTAAAGGCTATTGTACCCAAGGATTGTATCCATCGAACTCCTAGTACAACATCAGCACCTCCCATTGGAATGGAAAGCATTGGGCTAGTCAATACATATTCTCCCATGGATAGCTTGATATTATGGCACTTTTCAGAGCAATTTATCATTCCTCCATTTACAACCATCACTTGACACTCTGGTGCTGGATATAGGAAGCAATTAAATTCTTTTGCTACCTTACAATGAATAAAATTGTGAGTACTTCCTGAATAAATCAACACTATTACATTTTTCTTCTTGATTTGTCCTTCTATCTTAATGGTTTGATGAGTGGTAATTCCAACCAATGCATTACAAGATATGGTCAGATTCATTTCTTCTTTATCTAGGCTTTGTTCCTAGAGTATATCCTTTTCCTTTGACCTTTCTTGCTACTTTTCTTCTTCCTCTTCACAATTTATGTAGAATAATTTCTTCTCTGCACACTTATGACCTTTAGTGTATTTTCTATCACAATTGTAACAAAGACCTTTTGCTCCTTTTTCTACCAATTTTTGTGGTCTCAACCTTATAGGTTGTGGAAGGCTAGGGGTAGCAACACTTCCATCTTTATAGTTGTGACTAGTATGCTTCCTAGTTGCCATAATTTTGCTTTCCATTTTTCTTGCTAACCTGAATTCTTTCTCGAATGAATCAGGTTCCCAAAGGTGAACATCATGTTGGATATTATCCTTTAAATTCCCTATGAACACATCCATCCTATGCTCCTCTGCAATATTTTTTACCCTTATGTTCAATTTTCGGAACTCCCAATGTGCTCCATTATTGAACCCTTTTGTTTGAGACTTATCAATTGGCTAAAAAAATTGTTGCTTTTTGTATCCTCATAATGTGCTGTCAATTCTTCCATAAAAATTGCCCAAGTGGTAATTTGTTTACGAGAGCAAAGCCATTGATACCATACAAACTGATTTGGTTCCAAATATAAAGTTGCAATACGTACCTTTTGTGTGTTTTGCACATTATTGAGATCGAAAAATTGCTCCATCTGTAATATCCATGTTGCGGGATCCTTGCCATCAAACTTCCTCATATCGATTTTTGGAATATGGTGGGTCTTAGATCCCACATTAGAGTCTATGAAATCATGATTAACATTTCTTTGGCTCGTATCATGAGTTTCCTTTACTACCTTTTCAACATTAGTAAGTATTTCTTGTAGAAAATTTGTCAAATCTGTCTTCAAATCTGCCACCTCTGTCTTCAAATCTATCTTCAAATCTGCCATGTCTCTCTTCAAATCTGTCTCCAAATCTATTTTCAAATCATCCATCTTAGCTTCCACATCCTTTATCTTAGATTCCACGCCATTTATCTTAGCTTCTATTAACTTTTGTGAGAGTGACATTTGTTGCACTTTGTCTTGTAATTTTGATATATCATGTAGCATTTCTTCCTCTTCTTCATGAGTCATGCTAGAGGTTTCAGGTTGCTTACTAGGTGTTTGCATTTTCTTTCCTGGGAGCATCAGTTACTGATAATAATGCTCTAATATGCCGTTTGAATTCCTTCAAAATAAATTTTCAAACCTAGCTTAAGCAAAAATTTAAAAGAATCTACACACCCTTTTTCACTTTGTAGGAGCTTGATATTGCCTCTGATGTATCTTTGTACTTTCAGATCATCCAGTTCTGAAATCGAGTCCTGCAGTAGCTCGTTATATCCTCTTTCCAATGCCGCCAATCTGATCCATATTGGATTCTCCAAGGAAGAGTTATGCAAAATCTCCCACAGTGACCTGATTATAGACTAGTTTAGTAGAGTGAACTTCTACGGCGTGCCATGAGTCACTGTTTTCACTTTTGGCTCCAAAAAAATATACAAGAAACTAAATTCCTTCCTCTTTCTGTACCTTCTTACGAAATTTCAATCTGATGCTCAGAGAGAAAGTTATGATGATTTTCCCTAGGTCACCTGTTTGGAATGTAATTCACAAGTTTGCAAAAAGACCAACTTCCTCAGATCATATCTCCGCAAATATAGTGCGAAAATATTTGAAATTCAGGCCCGAGGTTCAGTGCGATTTCTTCTCAAATGGATTTTTCTTTTAGCTTCTGAAACATCGCAGAAGTAAAGTTATAGTGAAAATTCCAAGATGACCTATTTGGAGAAGCGAAACCCTAGAATCCAAAGCTCTGATACCAAATGCTATGAAACCAGCTCAAAAAAGATATAATGGATAGATCAACGCCTTAGAATTCAGCCTCTTCGAGGGGGAAACCTCCTTTACATTACATAAATGAGTAATTCTTGGATGATTCAAATGACAAAACCTCCTTTCTATATATAGGAGTCTAAGGAGTCACAATATAACCCAGCCGACCTAACAATAATAATATAAAGACACAAAAATAACAATAGAGGGATTCTATGGGGCACAGTAATATCAATATGGGGACAATACGGGAACAACAATATTAATAAGGGATGCAACTACAATAGTAATGGGGTAATCACTAGTATTATAGGGACCCAACAGAGTTTGAGGAAGAAATCTAAATCCAGTCAAGATATGTCTTTGTAGCACACCCGAAACATAAAAATAAACTATGGTAAAGGAGAAACTCTTTACCTCAGTAGAAGTGAGACCATGCTACTCCTGGAACTACAAAAATATATAACAAAATTTGTCATGATGGGAATAATTGGGTGTTTTAATGAGAACATAAGCCTATATCGAAATGAAACTTTAAAAATTAGTAAAATGACATTTTGAGCCTTAGTTGTAAATGTCTCAAAATAAAGAACATGATTATTACTCTTAATAACCAGTGCAATAACAAATCGAGAAAAGCCCCAATTAGTAAGGAAATTTTCTCAGAAAAATGGAGAGAATGATTTTTGGCTTAGTAACTGCCCCTTTAGAAATTATAATGTGAGAGAAGGGCCTCGTATCCATATCCTGCCATGAGACTACAAGAATACCGCTACGAACTACAAGACTGGAAAGAACGAAGCCCATATCCTTCCTTAGAAGGGTGGAACCCTTTCATGCATACTTAGGGTTTGATAAAGCACAATATTTCATACCTCCTTTCATAGAAAGTATCGACAATGCTAAGTGAATTTAGATCAAAGAATACTTTTACCCTTTAATTTACACCAAGTTGACCTACCAATTCAACATGGCTAAGTAGACTAGGGTACTCTAGTATCTCGAAGGAATGCAATCTAAACTAGAAGAAACATTTTCAAATTACAATACTCGAATTTACGAAAATCAAGGCCCAAATAAATAAGAGAATCAGCACCTATAATTTATTCAATATTTCCTCTATAGTTATCTTAGTAAATTGAAGGAGCAATATAAACAATTGGTCAGTGCCACTATAAAAATGTGAAGGAGAGTAATAAATTATACACATAGGAAATAGATAAATGGAAATAATAACCTAAACCAGAACCAAGTCTTACATTACCTAAAGAAATGCAAAAGGCAGAACAACGTAAGACCTGGAGTAACCTTTGAGGTGCATTTATAGAAATTTCAAGTAAAAATTGACATTAAGTGATCACAGTCATACCAGGTGGTGCAACACTCTGATCACCAGATGAAACCAAATGAAACATTAAGACAACGAATTCAAAAGGGAGGGTTAGTCACTAACAAACCCTATTTTTGTCCATCATTGGATCTCAAAATTAGATCATTGTCGTAGAAATGCATACGATTGGCGCTCCATGTGAAATTCACATGGTAAGCCCTAACATGAACTTTTCTTATGAGCCATGTGTATTAATAACCAAGAAAATAATAAAACCATCCCACACCAACAATCATTACAAATGATACCAAGGTGTAGAGTAGTTTCAAAGGAGATAATATTGTATAAGTAGATATCTAGCCTAAGCACCATGGTACTTGTTAAATTATATAACATATGAAAATTGAGTCAAGATTAGTATACGTGAAGAATCAATGGATACCAATACTCATGGATAAGACCCTTCAACTAGAAATTGGCTATATTCCTAAAAGGAAACAAATTCTTAGTCAATTGAGGTAAAAGACACAAGGAGTTAAAATGATCAATAACACATAGGCGTAATCACATTAATGTCTTGTGAGGCAAACCTGTCAGTGGTGAGTCTAAATACTCCAAAAAGTCACCAGGTGGAATCCACCTTGAACCCAATAATAATTCTTATAGAAAGTGACAAATCATTTGATCATGATGTATGTACAACAATGGGAATGTTAAAGAAATAACAGTGTATATTGGGAAGTGAAGAAATTTGTGATAAATATGTATGTACAATAATAATAATGTTAAGGAAAAGAACCCCAGATGCGGGTGGCACCATCACCCTTAATGCACATCATGCAACAAATTAAAGCCTGATACTGTCAGCTGCAGAGTAGCGTGGCTTCCCATGACTTCACCTTGTGCGAGTGGGAGGAAGGTAAGGCTAGATCGAGTAGCAGATTTGCATTAATGGTTCACGCTATTCAACGCAACATTCCCACTGTTATAATCATGTTGATCCTCAGTGTTTTCATCATGCCTTATGCTCAGTCTCTCGGCAATGGAACCTGGTTAGCAGAGGTAGATAGTGACGGGCTAATTCTGGTTCACTGCTGCGAGCCCCAGGCCAACTTTTCCAAGGTCTCTGGGGTATATAATCTCTCTGCGCCCTACCACCTATCTGTCATTATGGTTCGTTTGGTCAAAAGACATCATTATGGGAAGCATCGTGACAGTGGCTTGCATTCCTCGGCCGATCATTCTGTGGAAACTGTGCTGGGGCCCAACAATCCTCCCCCCATCCATGAGGTTGTGCCACCTTTGAACTCGGGGCGCAAGCCAACTCCGAACAGTGCCTTCCAAACCATGCACTTTAAATTTCAAAGTAATTTGAACAGGCCTCTTATTACTGTTCACATCACCATTATTCTTTTGGAAGAGGATAATCAGGTCTCCGCTCTAGCTCGCATTGCTCCTGATCCTTCCCAAAGCAGTGAGCACTCCATGGACAAAGATAGCCCGGAGAATTGGAAAAGTGAGAAGTCTGGTCAGGAGGATTTTCTTAAAAATATTCCTCCCCTTGAAGATACAGGACCTGCTGTTGAAGAAGGAACTCAAGGTAAAGCAAGCCATTCCATGGCTATCCCTGTCAGCGATTTGGATGGCAATGAGAGTCTGAGGACCGGCGGTGTAGGTCTAGCTGAGGAGAAGAATCATGGCAAAGCTAAGGAAGGGTAGCGCCACCTGGGAATGCCTCTTTCTTTTTGTTTCCGCTACTGTTCAGATAATCACCTACAGGCATTCTAGCTCCCAGTCAGGTTTCAGCACTCTTCACTTGTTGTTTTTGGCTTCCAGCTGGGGAATTGGTGATACAATTAATGCTGGTTTGCATTGATTTTGTGTTTCTGTGGCTCAGTTCTCCTTCTCAGCTAAACATGTCACTTTCAGTGTCTTTTATCTGGTTTCTTGCTCTTTGTAACTGGTATCCCCAGCTTCTGTTTGTAAAGGGGCAGTTCTGTTGTTTTGAGCGCTCTCAAACTATGCTTTCTGAGGCCTCGACTCTATGTAAAAATATTTTTCCTTACAGTTAATAGAATTTAGTATTTGCAGAGAAAAAAAAATGTTAAGAAAAAGAAAAATAAAATTAGGTGAAATTCAGGTATGTTACATGTGGTACCATATTTGTAGGTTCAAATGTGAGGCCTAAGAGTCAAGCCATAGTTGCAGGTATTTTGGAAACAGTTAAATTAGTTTTGTCAAATGATCTATAGAACTTAAAGGCCTATGATCCAACCCACAATTAACAAAGTTACTATGTAAAGCAAAGAATACATTAATGATAAAATATCTACTAGATCTCTTGATAAAGGAGAGTAGATCTAAGTGTAGATAGGAGATAAATTGT
>APFE031074132.1:10000-16128 GCA_000404065.3 Pinus taeda
TGGGAGCTTTTTGTCTTAATGTTGCAAGAAGAATGGTCACATTTAAAGAGGTCCTTTGAGTCATCCCCATATATCAATTATTTTCCCTTCTGGTTCCCAAATATGTTCTGCACCAAATGGGAGTCTACCTCAAATAGATTATGTACGAAGGGGGCAAATCAGACACCAAAAATTTTGATTTAGTAAATTGGCTCTCTATCCGAGCTCTGAATATGCATGATGGATTAGGTTTTTTGAATACCTCTTTGGTTAATATTGCGATCGGGGGAAAGCTATATTGGAAGCTTAAAACTAAGCCTGACTTGTGGTGGCCACAAGTCCTACAAGCAAAGTATCTACAAGCAAATGATAATGATTCTATGAATGGAACAGTAAGCAAAGGATCTCTGATTTGGAAACTGGTTGCTTTGATGTCCTCATTAATAAACGACCATCTTTTTTTCATTCCATGCAATGTGAATAAAATCAACCTTTAGGAAGACTCACTTTTAGGTGCCTTCCGTTGTGCCAAGATGAGAACATTCGACCCTTGATGGAGCACCTGAGCCAGGCAGGTATAATGACCCTTGCCCGTTTTATGGATTGGGATGTTGCAAGCCTTTGGAATGGCTAGAAGTTGGATGATGTCCTTGACATTCTAAAACCAACCGAAGAAATTATGAAAAGAAAACATGTTAGATGTGCTCCGCTCATCTAATCTGCAATTGATAAGCTGGGTTGGAAATCTTGCTTCTACTCTATTAGACAAGGCTATAATAATATTCTTTTCAATTCTGAGGTTCCTCTGAAATCCATGATATCCAACAATATCTAGAGGGTAGATGCCATTCCATAGGTAAACGCCTTTTGTTGGCTCCTAAGGCATAAAAGAAATTTAGCTTCAAAAAATATTCAAAAGTGTGGCATAGTTGGTCATTCAAGATGTCCACTTTGTGAGAAACTAGAGGAATCAATTCCTTGTCTTTTTCTTTCTGTTCCATACATAATGGCAGTGTGGGACACTACCGTTAGTCCTCTTTCCCTAGAACCCAGTGACCTCCAAATATCCAAAAAGGAAAATCTCATTATGGCATAAATCCTTTATGTGCTCCCTTCAAACCAAATCCTCCCTCGAAGTTATATGGAATGCTCTCCCTAAATATCTTTGTTAGAGAGTCTATCTTTTTAGAAATACTTCTATCTTCAAAAACATATTTATCCTTGCCAGAGCACTGATGCTAAAATTTCTCTCCTTTTATCTTGAATATAATCCTCCTACCACAGATTTTGCGACCTTGCTACTTTTACTTGTATAATATTTGTTTTAATCTTATGTTGATGGTGATGGTCTTGTCACTTTTGTTAAGCAATTGTTCATCTAGTCATCCCAATAGGTGGGCCTATTTTGGAATAAGTCTTTTATAATTTTAGTTTAATCCCCAAAAATTAATAGGCTAATAGTAGGGATTTAACCTTAGTGCTATTCAAGGAATATTTTTAGCACTAGACATATAGAGAGGCTTGAGATTTATTTCAAAAGAAGTAATGTTCTTTGTACTTTTCCAATTATATATATATATATATATATATATATATATATATATATATATATATATATATATATATATATATATTATATATTATAATATATAATCTATATATGATTTAGAGTGCGAAATGATTATGATGCCTTGGGCATATGGTATTGAAAAGACATGATTTTGGCCAATGGTATTGTAGCAATGCTTATTTATAGGTTAAAAATATCTATGATAAATTTGGGATGAATCTCCATGATTAAGAATCTCGTTGCATGTTTTTCTATAAATCTACTCACATATTAATTCCTTCATAATTAATAATAATAATTTAAAAAAAGGTTGTAATTTAGTTGACTTTTATTATTTTCTTAATCATTAGAAATGTGATATAGTTATGAGGTAAGTATCTTGATGTGTATCACAAATTGATGCCAATAGACTTTTATAGCTACTTAATTTATATTGTTCGGGTAGTAAATGGGGTGAACGATATTTCTAATTTAACTTGAAAACTTCACTTTGTAATTTACTTATTTATAACGATTATGATATAAATGTTAAGATTTAGTGAGTTTGTAATTTACTATTTATAATGATTATAATATAAATGTTAAGATTTAGTGATAGTCATTTATAGTAATGCCTTTATTTATCAATGATTATAAGTTATTCTTCACCTAGACAATAGCACATCACCGATAGCCATTTTTAACATTTATACTTGTTATTAGGAATTTATTTTTGTAATTTGACATAAACTATGGTTTAAAAAGTATCTAAATATATTTTCTAATTTATTTTGAATGATTAAATTATATTTTTTAATAATAAAATTGTAATAATATTTTTAAAAATTTATGATTTAAATATAATAAAAACTAAAAAACCATATAACAAAAATTGTAAAAATAGATATAAAAATATTATAATCTCAATCACTTTTCAATAACCATATTACATAAAGAAGTGAGATTGTTTAGAATTCCAGACTTCCATTTTTTTCTAAAACTATTCCAAGTTTTACAAGTCTCCGTGTTCACATTCCATTTAAAGCATTCCAATTTCAACGATTTTCGAGTAACCACATTAAATTGAGAAAAAAAATGCTAATTCTGAATGTACTTACATGATGTTGTGTTTGGGAAAATATTGACGAATATTAAGCACCTTGGAGGAAGCTAATCGTTGACTTAGTGATTTTATGATTTTCCATTCTTTGACGGAGCTTTGCACATACCGAGAAATATTGCACTGTGGTTTACAAATGTGCCAGGTTGTTCATCTTGTTGTTTGATTATTCATTTTCTGATTATTTATATGAATAATAAACTAATAAAAAATAGAGTAAAAACTGAATTTTCACATGTATAGCCTTATAATTTAAATGTATTTGCATGATCTTGATATCAAATAAATATTAATATTAAGCTAAATAAATTGCTATATAAATATTAATATGTGGCTATGAGAAATTCTTTTGAAAACCATTCAAACGACTGAAAAGATTATAGCATGATGCCCCTCGGTCATTATTGTAATATACAATGTAATTTAGTAGTATACTTCAACAAACAAAAATAAAAATAAAGGAGACAAAAAATGTTGTATGCTTCACATAAAAACCAACTAGAGAAAATATGATGTATGGTTGAACTAAAACTAAAAATCAAAATCAAAAGAAGGTTATAATTTAGTTAATCTTCATGAAGCATGACATATATTATGAGGTAAGGGTCTTGGTGCATACCATTAATTGATGCTTATATACTTTTATGAGCCATTTAATTTGTGTTGTTGGGGAAGTAAATTGGATGAATGATATTTCTAATTTTAACTTGAAAACTTGAATTTGTAACCTACCATTTATAATGATTATAATGTAAATATTAAAATTTAGTTATAATCATTTGTGGCAACAGATTTAATTTTTAAAGAAGACTATAAGTTATTCTTGACCTACACACAGTGGCACACCATCACAGTCATTTTTAACATTTATTCTTATTATTAGGAATTTAATTTTGCAATTTGACATAAGCTATAGTTTACATGTGATTTGATTTGTTTTTGAATTTATTTTAAATACTTTTGTCTAAGATTAAATTATATATGTTTTTATAATAATAAAATTGTAACATTATATTTTGAAATTTATAACTTAAATATAATAGAAGGAAAAGAAATTTCTATAATAAAAATTGTAAACATCCATAATATATATTACAATTTCAATTATTTTTTAATAACGATAGTATATAGAAAATTAAAATTGTTTAGAATTCCAAAGTTGCAGAAGATTTTAAAACTATTCCAATTTTAGCAAGTTTTCTTAGTAGCATTCCATTAAAATCATTCCAATTTTAGCAATTTTCACATAACCACATTAAAATGAGAATTACGTATATGATGTTGTATTTGGAAAAATATTGGCAAATATGAAATAGCGGATCATTGACTTCATGATCTTCCATCCTTTTAACAGAGCTTTCCAGGTTTCTAGAAAGATTGATGCTAGGCTGTTCCATCCGGTTGTTAGTTAATTCATTTTCCTATCATAATAATAATAAATAAACTAATAAAAAGTAGGCAATCAATCAAACACTCAAAATATGTTGTATGCTTAAACAAAATTTGTAACCTACCAAAAGATTTTAAAACTATTCCAACTTTAACAAGTTTCCATATTAGAACTCCATTAAAACCATGTCAATTTTAGTAATTTTCACATAACCACTCTCAATGGACGTTAACAATCATCATCATCATTAAAATGAGAAAATCAAAATATGTTGTAACCTTAAACAAAATTTGTAACCTACCAAAAAAATATAAAACTATTCCAACTTTAACAAGTTTTCATATTAGCATTCCATTAAAACCATTCCAATTTTAACAATTTTTGCATAACCACATTAAAATGAGAAAATCAAAATGTCATTTATTAATGTACGTACATGATGTTGTATTTGCAAAAATATTGGCACAACAAATCATTGACTTCATGATCTTCCATCCTTGTATGGTGCTTTCCAGGTTCCGAGAAAGATTGGTGCCACGCTGTTCCATCTGGGTGTTAGTTAATTCATTTTCCCATCATAATAATAAAAAATAAAATAATAAAAGGTAGGCAATAAAAAATTGAAAGTCCATTTGTACAGCGTTATCATTTAAATGTGGTTGCTTGAAGGCAAAGAGGTTAAGTAAAGTATCACACTCCAGTGTTAGATAAGTATAAGCATTAATATTGTGACCGCAATTTTTTTTTTGAAAAGCACCTTGGTCAAGAATGTAATGTACAATGTTGTATACTTGAATAACCAAAAATAAAAAATCAGCCGCATTAAATAAATAACAAAAAATAAAAAATCAGTTGCACAAAATATGTTGTTAAATAAATAACCAAAAATAAAAAATCAGCTGCACAAAATATGTTGTTAAAACAAGTATGTGGACAAAATTGTAATATACGATGTAATTTAATTGTAATATACGATGTAATTTAATTGTACACTTCAATAACCAAAAATAAAAATCAATACTTGAATAACCAAAAATAAAAAATCAGCCGCATTAAATAAATAACAAAAAATAAAAAATCAGTTGCACAAAATATGTTGTTAAATAAATAACCAAAAATAAAAAATCAGCTGCACAAAATATGTTGTTAAAACAAGTATGTGGACAAAATTGTAATATACGATGTAATAATTGTAATGTACGATGTAATTTAATTATACACTTCAATAACCAAAAATAAAGATCACTCCACCAGGCCAAATATGCTGTATGATAAAAATCAAAATCCAGTAAAATCAATGCCACAAAAATGATCACATCCATAGACTGAAGCTTAATGTTCTACATACGTCAAACTGATTCAAAGTGTTTGCATTTTCCATGGTTTTAAAAAGCGTAAACTTTCTTTGAAACGGGGTAGCTGCAATTTTAACTAGACTAATATTTGTAAAATTGCAATGTGGATAGGTTAAAAAGAAAAATGGGTGCGCATTGTTCGGACAGATCGAGGTTGCCTCCGACCGAGCTCTTGTCGCCGTACGAAATGTTGGGCAAGATTTCTGAATGTGCAGGGACATAATGATGATGATGATGATGGTTAACGTCCGCTGAGACCAAATAATGATATATCGGACCTAAAAAAGACAAATTATTTATTTTGATTTAAGATTTTATTCCTATGCTCAAAAAGCTTGGAGAGAAGCCTCCCGAGATCACTATAATTTTGGCATTGTAAAAGGCTAGGAAGGTCAGTATTGTAACAAAGGTTGTGAAATTGAGATCTAATGTGGTTGTATGCAGGACACTCTAAGAGGAAGTGGTTTTCATCCTTGATGCTCCTATTCTCACAAATATGGCAGATCCTTTCTATCCATGGCGTTTTAGGAACTACCCAGCGGCCAGTTTCACTATGGAGCTCATGAGAATTCGTTCTAATCTTTGCTATATTAATTTTCTTTTTTGAGCTAGTTAGAATAGCGAGATACTTTTGATCTTCAAGGGTGGGGTTGATGACCCTCTTATAATAACTTAATTTTCTTTTAGACGCTAAATCTTTCTCACACCATAATTTTTCTTTGAACTTAGAAGTAA
>APFE031074141.1:5980-39839 GCA_000404065.3 Pinus taeda
GGAGGATTTGGTTGGCATATCTTATCCAATTCCTAAGGAGAAAATCATGGAGGATTTGGTTGGCATATCTTATCCAAGATATGTGAGAGATTTATGGAGGATTCAAAGGGATCATATTTTGTAATAATGGGAAAGTAGTTAAAAATACTTGAGAGATTTGTGGGATCATATTTTGTAATAATGGGAAAGTAGATTAGTGGATGATCATTATGAGTTTGTTACTCATCCCATTGTATAAATAGGAGTACAATCTCCTCCATTTGTAATCTGGAAGTTTTTGTAATCTTAGAATTCTGAAATAAAGGATCATACTTCAATTTTGCTTCTACATCTGAGTCTCCATTGAAGTGGTGTGCTTGTGGAGTTATGGAGGGCCCCCATGGCCTCACTTGCATGCTTATTTGTTTATAATTTACTTTATGTTTTTGTTGATTTCAGCTTTCAAGTTTTATTAAATGTTCTAATATTGGAAGAGTCTTATTTGAAGGTGTTCTTGTAAGAGAACCGTAAGATCTTGAACAATTGTTAGATCTAGGCTTGATTAGTCATTGAAAGAGATCTTAATGAATATGTTCCTGTAAGGGGAATTTAAGATCTTGGACAAATTAGGAATCTTTCTAGATCTATATATTTTAGATAAGCACTTCTAAGTTTACCTTCCCGGGTTGACATTAAATTAAGCTCTAATTTGCATATGCATTTTAGACCACACAGTCCACACACATTTGTATGAACTCACTCTAAGATTGCCTCAGCTTAATTGTCTTGATAATGAAAGGAAGACTTGGCATACTTTCCCAAGGTACAAACTTTTCATGTGTCCACTTTCTCAAGTTTACCTTTGGGAAGTTTGGTAGAAATCTATTGCGTTATCTTCAAGGCCCCATGATGCAAGTGGCCCAACCGTCTATGCCATAACTTGCCAATGTCTTGGCTTTGTACCAATTTTTCTTTCGAACTCAATGCATCACAGTCATCTACCTCCATCTTCTAGAGATTCTTCACTTGAATCCCAATCCTCTTGGTCTGGCTCGTGGCTATGTGTCTCAAGAATGCCTTTCCTTTACTGAAGACTACATCATAGCCTTTGTCTTCTAACATTGTGACAGATACCAAGTTCTTCTTCAGTTCAAGCACACACTTTACATCAGTCATGGTGAGAGGAGCTCCATGCTGCCTCTGAAAGACAACCATGCCTTCGCGTGAAACATGATAATTTACATCATTGCCCATCTCTATGCGCATCCTGAGGTCTTCTCCTCCAAGTTACTGAATAAACTCTTATCGCTGGTCATGTGGAATGAGGCTCCACTGTCCAGGTACCAAACACAACCCACCATCGATGAAACCATACATGCGATGAGGGTAAAATCCAATTCGAACTGAGAGGCCAATGCCTCACCTTCTGATCCTTTCGAGGATCCTTCTTGGATTTCTTTAATGGACAATTAGTTGCATAATGGCCCACCTCATGAAAATTAAAGAATCTCACTTTAGATTTGTCAATCTTCGTCCCACCATGCAAAGAACTCGATTTGGAATGGGAAGCCTTCCCTTTCCCTTTCCTTGCCTTACTGGCTAAGGCTAGATTTTCTTCATCATCATGCTTAGATGAAGAACCATCTCTGGTGCTTCTCCTGATCTCCTCCTGCATTAGATTTGACCATAGTCTTTCCCAATCTGTCAATTTCTCTCTTTCGTTCACCGAGTCCTGGTAGCTATGCCAGCTCTTAGGAATTCCAAGGAGAGCAAGACTCACCATATCATCATCAACTGTAGTTATTCCTACACTACCAAGCTCATCTCTCTAGGTGGTGAGCTTGTTTAGATATGTAGAAATAGTGTCACCCTTTTCACACTTGATTTTTTGAAGCTTGTCCTTGAGTGCCAGTTTCCTCTGGTCATTGTTGTTCTGATAGAGATCCTTCAATGTCTTCCACATTGAAAACAAAGTTTCCTTCCCATGGAGAATCGAGACAATATGGTCTCGAATTCCCTCTAGAAGAATCTGCCTCGCCTTTGCCACACACTTCTTCCATTCAGCTAATTCTTGGGTATGGGATTTCTTGATCAATGAAATCCTTCAAACCATTTTCTTCTAATACCGCTTCCATGCAATCCTTCCACGCTATATAATTTGAGTTTCCATCCAGTGCATACTCGAGTCTCAAGCCATTGAACACCATTGATGAACTTAGAGGTATGATAAGAACTCGATTTTTACCTCTCCAACCAAGAACTTCAACCTTCGAATTTTTACTTCTTCAGTATATTGTTTACTAATTCGATCACCTTTGCTCTGATACCATGTAGAAATTCTCACTATAGATCAACCTGATAATGCAATATACTAAAGCAAAATACTTAATATACTTCTACAATCAAACTTGCGAAAGCTTAATCGATTTGAGAAAGATCAAACATAACACATATAACATAGAAGAAAAATAAATACACATGAAACATAGAAGAATACTCTCGGGAAAGCCTCAGCTAAAAAACCCACTATTTGTATTATCATACAAGTGGAAATATCTCAAGATTACACAAAGCTTTAGCTCTCACAGCGATCCAGCTCTCAGTACAATCCCTCACTACTGCTCATAGATAGAATAGACAACTCATATGCCTTGTCCTCTCTCCTCCAAGCCTCCTATTTCCTTGTGCAATTTTCCTGGGTACTCCAACTCTAACCTTGTGTGACATTGATCTCACACACTACTCCAACACACTATAAAACTACATAAATCTCAAGGAATACAATTCCTTCTGCATGCAAGAGATTTTCTTATAGGAAAATTCTTGCAACTGATAGTACATTGTCCCTGCCTTTAATCTCAACTAGATCTTTGTCTGAACTGACATGCATGAGTTATTTATGAGAGAATATTAAGTTATCTAGAGTACACTAGTTTCATGCATGCATGCATGCACGCATTACTGACTGAACTCACAATTAGTTCCTCCAACATTTTGAAACTAATTTAACTGAACTTAACTCGGTTAACTGAGCTAACTAATTACAACTCAAATACAACTCATCCTTATCTCCTTAATTAAGGGATAACTTCCTCAATCAAAGGGATAATTGTTGCATGACTTCACAAAGGCTTCATGTTTGAATTTCTCCAATTAATTAACTCAAGATGAATTAATTAATTATTTTTTGAAATAGCTGGTGAGACTAAATTCGAATTTTAATTTAATGACAAATTAAAATTGGAATATCCTGAAATGATATCTATATCAATGCTATTAGCATTTCTTGTTGCTATTTTCAACATTTGGATGACTGTGTATGATGTTTCATCGATTCCACTTCCTTAAGGTCATATCGGAGGTTGAATCTGATCATAGTAGCCTCTTGTCTCATGTTTACCCTAGTTGGCATGGTTATTTGGGAGGAGGGTGTTACAGAGTGGTATCAGAGCATGGTTCAACTCTCGGACTAGACGTGTTGAACATGTTATTCATGCATGCATGTTATTTTCATGTGTGTCGCTTACACTTATATACTAGTTGCATTTTCTTGATGTTGGATTAGAGTTGTAGTATGGTTATCATGGATAATTTGATGTTGATCTTTCGAAACGCATTTGACATGAGTATGTGACTGGTTGCATATGGATTATACATCACTTACATGTTGATTTTATGGAACCTACTTACATCCTTGTATGTTAGGTTTCAATTTTTAATATTTTGATTACATGTATTAGTCTTGTAGGTTGATTGCAAGAACTGATCGATTATTTTTTACTACATGCGTTTATGCGTATTTGCAGTCAGCTAGGCATTGTTTATGCATATTGTCGGTTGAATGTAGCATTGTATATAATGGAGTAATGGTTGTTTTCATGCATGAGGTCAGAACATGCATTATTGATATGGCCTTGAATTGATGATCGGACCCTAGTTAGAGTGATGTTTATGAGTTGATACATTTACTTGTGTATGTCAATATGCTCTTATGATTATCTTATACATGTATCACACTGATTTGGTGATCTTGCAAACAAGCTATCCTCCTCGAGCTATACTAAGGTATGTTGGTTTATTGTGATTTGGTTTATTTGACATATTATGCATTGCAGGAAGAGAATGATAAAATGGCTAGCAAGGTGGTAGACTACATAGAATCTCCCTATGCATTAGATGAGTAGAGTGGTGTGGGGCATACTTCTTCTTTGGTTGATACATTGAGAAGCTTGAAGGGAGAGATAAGGAGTTGTAACATAGATAATGATCGCATCACATAGGCACAAGAGAAGCAAGAAGAGGTCAATGTTATACCTCTTCAGATTTTTTCAGAACTGTAGGGATAAGGGGCACTTTGGATCAGCCATGCACATGAGGATGGGACTAACGAAGCATATGGAAGTAGATATCTTGGTAAACATAGGTCGGATAAATCTGATACAGTGAAAGATGGTAGGTTGTTCAACATTCCGGAAAGGAGGAGCGATGAGTACATGTATTATTCTAATTCTGGTTCTCATAGACATCATGATCGTCATCACTATCATCCTTATAGGAGGAATTATAGTGGATACTTACTGGTTGGATTCAAGAAAGAAAAACCACCTACTTTTGATGGAGACATGAAGAAGCTGGAATATGCAGAGGCTTGGATACTTGGGATGAACAAATTATTTGAGTTGTAGGAGTACATAAATAACATGAAGGCTAGAGTAGTTATCTTCACCTTGAAAGGTAAAGCAAACATCTGGTGGGAAGATGTTAAGCAAGTCAGAGACATCAGGACATATGACTTGACTTGGTGGGAATTTAAGAGGCTTTTTAGGAAGAAGTACTTGTTAGAAAGGTACTATGGCAGTAAGGCTAAATACTTCTATGAGTTAAAGATCGAATCAATGACAGATGAAGAGTACATGACCAAGTTTCTAGAGCTAATGAGGTATGCACTATATCTTATTGATGAGAAGGCTAAATTTCAGAGATTTCTACGTGATTTTGCATTAGAATTTAGAGATCGGGTTGAGTATGATGAGCCTCGATCACTTGAGGAAATATTGGGAAATTGAAGCATCGTTACGAGCAATCTAAACATAAGAATGAATCTCAGTATCGATGGAAGTAAAAAGACAAAGGTAGAGGTAAATGGTATCCTAAGAGACAAGGCCTCAACATGTAGATGGGAAAGAAAATGTGGCTCCGTAAAAGAGATTTAATGCAGCCAGATAGGGACATGGGTCACAACAGCAACAACATAGACGTGAGGGCACTATTCAGTTGGATTGTTGGAGATGTTGTGAGGAACAACTTAGGAGAGGTTTCCCATAGCATCAAGGTGGAAGGCCTAAGATATACAATGCACAATAGACGCAGATTCTTGGGGACGTTGGTTAGAGTATTCCATGTATCTATGCAGTAGTGGACAATAGGGAGGCAACATACCGTGCATCTATCATTGAGATGGACGATAAGCGTTTTGATCAAGTTATTTCTATTTTGATTTACCCTGGATTTGATTATAGCTATGTTAGTCCTAATTTGGTCGATAAGTGTGGTTTGAATAAGGAATTGCATGCAAATTCTTGGTTAGTGTAGTTGGTTATAGGTACAAAGAAGCGATTTCATCACTAGGCAAGAGATTGTGCATTTGATTTAAATGGTATGCCTATAGAAGCACATTTGAATGTGTTACCATTGGGATCATACTGTATATTGTTGGGCATGGATTGGTTGTATCTACATAGAGTGAAGGTTGACTATTATGACAAATATATTGAATGTGTTGATGGAAATGGAGAATCAAGAGTCTTGCAAGGTAAGAAGAAAGCCACATCAGTTAGGATGGTGACAACTATGCAAGAAAAGTGTAGCCATAGAAAAGGTTGTATGTTATTTGTAGTACACATTTCTAGTAATAAGGGTAAGGAGGTTGAGGATGCATACGTGTTAAGAAGGTACCCATTTTTGTAGCAGTTCAAAGATGTATTTCCTAAGGACATTATAAAGTTGGCACCTCACAGGGAGGTATACTTTTCTACTGAGTTAGTGCCAAGGGAAGCTACAACATGAAAATCACCTTATAGGATGAGCACAATTAAGTTGGTTGAGTTAAAGTTGTAGTTGAAGGAAATGTTGGACAAGGGACACATTAGGCCAAATGTATCACCTTAGGGTGCACTGGTCTTGTTTGTGAGGAAGAAAGATGGTACTCTCAGATTATGCATTAATTATAGGCAGTTGAACAAAATGACTACCAAGAACAAGTACCCTTTTCTGAGGATTAATGACTTGTTCAACCAAATGAAGGGAGGAGTAGTGTTCTAGAAGACTGACTTGAGATCTGGATACCATGAAGTACGCATCAAAGAAGAGGACATTTACACGGTTTCATTTAGGACTGGGTATGGGAATTATTATTTTGTTGTTGTTCCATTTGGCTTAACTAGTGCTCTATCTACATTCATGTGTTTGATGAATAGTGTGTTGCATCCATATTTGGATAAGTTTGTTATTGTGTTCATTGATGATATACTGGTATATTCTAAAAATGAGGAAGAGCATGCCAAGCATTTAGCTGTAGTGTTGATATTGTTGAGGGAGAATCAGTTGTATGCTAATCTTAGCAAGTGTAGTTTCTTTCAGACTAAGGTGCACCACTTGGGACATGTTGTCTCCAAGGAAGGCATTGTAGTAGATCCAAATAAGATAAGGGCCATCATGGAGTGGGTAGCTCCTAAGGGTGTGGATGAGGTGAGATGTTTTATGGGTCTGGCAGGATATTATAGGAGATTCATCAGGAAATTCTCATAGATTGTTTATCCCATTAAATCATTGCAAAGGAAAGGTAAGAAGTTTGAATGGAAAAAGGAGTGTGAAGCTAGCTTTGAGCATCTTAAGAAGTTGTTGACACATGCACCAGTACTACAAATTGCAGATCCGAACAAAGAGTTTGTGGTATGCATAGATGCTTGTAAGAGAGGGCTTGGTGGAGTCCTTATGCAGGATGGACAAGTGTTATGTTATGAGTCCTGTAAACTAAACAAGCACGAGTAGAATTACCTAACACAAGATCTTGAGTTAGCAGTGATTATACATGCACTGAAGATGTGGAGGCACTATCTTCTTGGCAAGAGGTTTGTGCTTATGAGTGATCACATTGGGTTGAAGTATTTGTTTCACTAGATGAATCTAAATGCTAGGAAAGCTAGATGGTTGGCCATGATTAGCGAGTTTGATTTTGAGATCAGGTACATCAAAGGTAAAGAGAATAAGGTGGAAGATTCTCTCAGCATATGGGTAAAGGTACGTCTATTGGTAGTTGTGAGCTCCTATGGGATGGACTTACAGGATATGATCTTGCAGGTAAGATAGAATAATGTTAGGTATATAGAGATTGTGCATAGGTTGCATCAAGGTGATAATACATGTATAGGTATAGCTGATGGTGTAGGTATAGGTACATGTAGTGGTATAGGTATAGGTATAGGTGTAGGTGCACAGGGCATGGACTATTGTCTTACAATGGATGGATTGGTCAAGTTGCGAGACAAGATATATGTACTAGATAGTAGTGAGCTCAAGAAGGTGATCTTGAGGGAATTTCTTGCGAAACCATATTTAGCTCACCCAGGTTATCAAAAGAAACTGATAGTGTTGAAGAGGTATTACTATTGGCCAAATTCAAAGAGGGATGTAGCGGTTTTCATGGCTAGATGCTTTGATTGTCAATGAGTGAAGGCAGAGTGTAAGCATCTAGGTGGTCTCCTACAGCCGATTACGGTTCAAGAATGGAAAGGGGAGGTAATTTCCATGGACTTCATCAGAGGGTTGTCAAAGATAGTGAAGCAAATGATTCCATATGGTCATTATGGAGAGGTTGACAAAGGTTACACACTTCATTCCAGTGAAGTCTACATACTCAGTTAGCAATGTGGTGTAGGTGTCCATCAGAGATGTGGTTAGACTACATGGTGCTCCAAATAATATTGTGTAAAACATAGATGTGAAGTTCACTTCCAAGTTTTAGAAGGAGTTATTTGCAAATTTGGGCATAGAGTTGGCCTTCAACACATCTTATCATTTGAAAACAGATTGATAGACAGAGAAGGTCAACATGATATTGGAGGACATGTTGAGGATGTATGTGATGCATTAACAGTGGAAGTGGGAAGAGGATCTCCCTTTGGTAGAGCTCGCATACATAAATGGTTATCATGATTCATTAAGGATAATTTCTTTTGAGGCATTGTATTGGCAGAGTTTTAACACTCCCATTAGTTGGGGTGATCTGATTAGCAGAGTATTTATTGGACTAGATATGTTGGCAGACATGGAATAGGAGATCCAAGTTATCAAGAATAATATAAAAGCAACATAGGACATGCAAACAGGAACATGTTGTTCAAGGAGTTCTAGGTTGGGGAGCAGGTGTACTTTCACATCAAACCAAAGAAGAGATCCTTGCGGATTTGCTCATGTGCCAAGTTGGCACCATGATTTTGTGGACCCTTCAACGTCATTGAGAGTATTGGTCCAATAGCCTATCAACTTGCACTGCCTCCAACAATGAAATTTCATGATGTTTTCCATGTATATTTTCTTAATAAGTATGTTAAGGATGTTGATCATGTAATTGACTAGTCTGTATTGCAAGTGGAAACCAGATGTAGAATTCTAGCTAGAGCCTTAGTGTATATTGCAAAAAATGGTGCTCATGCTCCAAAACCAAGAAATTGAGCAATTTAAATTGTAATGGAAGCAGTTTGGACCTGATGAAGCTACATGGGAGATGGAAAGCCAGATACAGGCGATGTATCCTTCCTAATTGCTCAGTTTAGGCAAAGCAACTTGACATGGTGGTTTGTTTTTTTCTTGTGGTGGCTTGGTATTTTCTTATGGTGGTCCGATATATGCTTTATGATGGTTAGATATATGATTTATGATGGTTTGATATATGCTATATGTTTTTTTGATATGTTCTTAGATATGATGACTAGTATATGTTTGATATATGTTTTGCAAGGAAAATTTTAAGGATGGAACATTATCTTGAAGTTTAAAAAAATTGGCGAATATCATTAATCCCTAATATGAAAATTATAAAATGTTTATTGATGTATTTGTAAAATTTTTCAAATTTATAATGATTTCATATATACTCTCTATATAATGTTGGCAATTTTTAAGTTAAAATAATTCTATATTTTAAAATTTGGGCAAATCATTTCTATAAAAAATGGAAATTGGAAAATCCTTTTTTTGGAAAAATCGTGGAAAATTAGCCCATCTGCGAATATTAGCCCCTAAAGTTTTCAATGATGCTTTGGTATATGATTTGGAATATGTTTTGGTATCTATATTCATGGTGATGTTACTACATGTACCCATGTGTATGGATGTAAATATCGTAATGAGTTTTGTTATAAACTATGCAGTATGGGTGTCATCTCATTATGGTTATGTTATCATGTTATTATGTTATAATGTGGTTATTTTATCATGATGTTATGATATCATGTGGATTAGCACTCAGAGGGATGATCATTGTAAATACCGTAATGAGTTGTGATATAAAGGTCTACTATGTAGTATGTTGTCATGATGTCATTATGTTCTTCTCTTGAGTAGGTCCTTCATTGTAAATGTTGCATCGAGCTATGTTATAAAGTTTTATGAGCAATATGTCTTATTTCAGTAGTTTTTTGAGGTATATGAGTGATTGAACACCGAGGAAGGTGTCCCCCAAGGGGGAGGGTTCTGTAATAGCCCTCGTGAAAATTTTGTGTAATAAAAGTTAAAAACAATAACCATGGATGAATAGGACACTTATCCCATGATGAATGTTGGGCAAGACATTCTAAGGGGTGTTCATTTGGTTGTTTATGGCTAAGGAAATTGGAAAAGGAAATGGCTAAGGATTTGGAATGGAAAATTGGCATTTTGGCACAATTATTTATGAAAATAATGGAAATTAGGAGAAAAAGGAGGTGAAAGGTCACAAGTTCCATGTGAGGAGGAAAGTGAAGGAAAATAATGGAAAATGAAGAAAATAGAGACCTTATTCATAAAAAGGCTTTGAGGATCAGTTGGTAACCTTTTGTCAGTTTAGCTTTGGAGTTCTTTCATTATTCTCGCTCTCTCTCTCATACTCTTCGACACTTAGAGTTTTCTTGGAGCACTTTAGCATTGGAGCAAGAAAGGAAAAGAAGGCTGGAGGAAGAAACGATCAAGTAGGCAAAGGCAAGATCAAGCAGCTACAACAGGCTTCATTGTAGGTATCGACTTGCATGTGTATTTTCCTTTCTATATTTGGCATGGATTGGGATTGCATGTGTTTCTTTTCTACCATGGCATGGGTTATTCCAGGTGTGACAGTATGTTCAGTCTAGCCTTTCCATTTCTTGATAGCTTTGATGAGATGGGTTCTCTCATTCGGTTTATGAAGTATGTTGGATTGGACTCGAGTGGGGTGGATCTTTGAATTTACAAACACATGCTATAGTGGTCCCTAAATCAAACCGAGGATGCACAAAATCCACTGGCGTAGTAACCCCTGAACTGGATTGTGGGTTGTGGTACAGCCAGATTGTGCGGCTCGGTGGGCCTAAGAATCCTTGTCGGTGAATGGTGGGATATATTGTAAATCAAAGAGGTATATTTTCTCTCTGTTGGGCCTAGTGATTCTGGGATAGAATGCACGGTAAATCCTGGAGAGTATGTCTTGGTGTAGGGCTTTGTGATCCCTCGATCCAATTGCAGATGCACGTTAAAGCTTGAGATACTATGAGGCACTCAAATTCCTCACGGTGTAAGTGAAGAACTCCAGTGGCATCCAAATTGATTGGTGGTTTTGTTGTGTTCTATGAATCCCACATCCATGCTTGGAATATGGTACAAGGGTGATTCATTAAAGAGAGACTTGGCTCAGCCTATCTATGGTTGAGTGGAATTTGGTAGTCCCATCATGAGTTGGTTCATTGCATTGATTGATGAGAAATTCATTCCATTAATTTTCATGTGTAAATTTATTGGTGTATATATGGATTTTGATGGCTGATATGTTTATTATATTTATGTTCCTATTATGTTGGTTATATGCAAATTTTATGAAAAAATATATGTATGGATCTCAGCATGTTTTTGCTTGTATATGAATGGATAATGTGTATATGACCTAATATATGAATATGCAGCAAACTACAAGAGGGAAAAATGGTTTATAGAGATTTTGAGATTAGTATGAGATCCCTACACTTAATTATGTTGTTTACACCTGTAGGTTACATGTCGATGATATGTTTGACGAAATGCCTGTTAAGGCTAGTAGGTCAGGTTAAGGTCTTGCTGAGATTATTTCTTTTGCATCATTGTTTCCCTATACTTTTATTAATTTCAATTTTTCATTCCATTATGGGCAATGGCTTAGGCTTTGGGCCTGAAAAAGTGGCTTAAATATTGGGGGTGCTAGCACAGAACTGGCAAGTTTGGTCCACAGTCATTAGCATGCAGGCCTATGAGAGTGACTTTAGGTCTTTGTTCGCTCCCTTTCCCATAGCATAAGAGTGAATATGGCCTTAGAGGTCCAAAACAACAATGGGACCTAGGGATAGGTTGTATGAGTTGCTGACTTGTCTCATGAGGGTTCTGTTGATGATGTTGGATGATTGTGTGTGATGTTCCTTTGATTCCACTTCCTTAAGGTCACATAGGAGGCCGAATCTGATCATAGTATCCTCTCATCTAATATTTACCCTGGTTGGCATGGTTACTTGTGTGGGTGTGGAAGGAGGGTGTTATAACATCTTTTGCAGAAAATTCCACATGGTGCACCACTATCAAAGAAATAGCTGCGGAGTCGTCAAATTTTTAATTTTATGAACTTTGGACCTTAGGAGATTTTTTTTTTTTTTAACTTCATGATATCTTCAGCTAGAAAATATTCACTTGTGCATTATGTTGGATGTCTTTCAACATCTTCTGGATTGAGAGAACATGTGTATGATTTTATGGTGTTAATAGTTGCCCCCTGATGTAGGAGGTTAGGAGAAATTGTATAGGAGAAATGCATCACGTTTTCTGTTCTAACGGAGAATGTGATCAACTTTTTGAGAGAGAGGATAACTTGTTATGGAGATGAGTAGGGAAACACCTTGACTAAGTATTAAGGATAACCATGCTCTGAAGAAAAACTAAAGAGTAAAAATGTGTCTATACGAGCCGGGCATGTCCCATGCTTGTTATGATGACTAGTGACAAATTTATTACAATCGGACATGAAATTGTTATGTCCAATAAACATGATGGTGGCTGCCATGTTGATGGTTGATAATGATAACTGTTGATGCCCTCAAGTGTGTTTCTTCAAATAGAATGAATTTGGGTCCCCTATGCATAAAAAGGGTGAAGCACTGTTGAATGAGGTGTTGAGGTATCCATGGGTCTTTGACTTCGGGTACCTCCCCCTGTATTATGATGTAAGCATTGTTGAATGATGCGCTTAGTGATGTAGCGGTCTTCGACTAAACGAAAGAAGTACAATTATTATTAAGTATAATATCACCTTGACATGAAAACTTGTGTTGGTGTTGAATGTCAAGGAGACAAATGACATCGGTGGGCAATAGTGATTCCCATTGTGGCACTCGAGGATATCCCTTGCCAGGGGCAGTATCCAAGGTACTACCTCAATCCTGGAATATGAGTTTTCAATTTGATAAGAAATTGTTGGCATTATGATACAGGTGTTGTCCTTGATGGAAACTTAGATAGATGAGAGTTCACAGTGCAACAGGTTATCAGCAAAGGATTACAGATTAGACTCCAGAAATGGTTTAAGGAGTATACTCTAGTTCATTTTGTCCAAGTAGCGTATACACATGGGTTAACAGAAAAAAAAGAGTGTATCTGTATACACACACTTCCATAGAAGGAAAAGCATGTATGGGATGGGAAATCAAGGTTTTGGTCCAATGTAGTGGTCTAAGGTATTTGGTCCAAGGTATTGGTCTAAGGTATTTGGTCCAAGGTATTGGTCTGAGGTATTTGGTTTGAGGTATTGGTCCTAAGTGGTTTTGGTCTGAGGTATTCAGAAAAGCCTAAAGCTATATAAGGAAGAGAAGATCATTAGGCCATGGTGTGCAAGTGAATGGGTTTCTAAGGAATACTTCTATCTGAAGTATATGTTATATTGCAGGGGCTATGACTATGATATGATCTGAAATATTTTGTGCACCTTGGATACAATGTTAGATCAGGATCATAAGAACTGAAATGACTTATCATTACATGATCTGATGTTGATTTAGCTAGATCTGAATACTAACGCATGTTTTATTCTGTAAATGTTATGATCTGGGTATGACAGGAGTCTGGAATAGTTTTGAAGTTTTTAGTTAGTATTTTCAGATCTGTATGCTAGTTTGCTTTGATAAAAGCACATATACACACTGGTTTGGCACATCGAAGTAGCGTATACATTATGAATATAATGTTTGAAGTTGTAGTTGGTTCTGGTTGTTGATGTAGAGTTTCGGGTTCTGCTCTGTGTTTTGGTGACTGTATTCTGGTGATAGTGTTCTGAATGTTCATTTTGATTGATTGTGATTTGCTTCAGTGATGATGGGTTTTCAATGATTGGTTGTATTGCAGTGGTGATTGATTTTGAGCTTCAATGTTGTTGATGGGTCCAGTATGAAAATTGGATGAAACATGGCCTTCATATTGTGGTGTTGTGTTCCAGGAGTATCCAGTCTGAAAATTTATGAAATGTGATCCCTGGAAGAAGAGAGAAGGTCATAGCCTTCTTTAGATGGCACCTACATACTGGTAAACATATCAGCTAGTACAAGATCCATGAGGTTGGATCTGCCTTCTAGTAGCAGCTGGAAAACAAGTGTAGGTTGGAGCCTTCTGTGGGCCTGCACCTACATATTAGTAAACTAATTGGCTAGTACAAGAGCTATGGGGTTGTAGCTCCCTTCCAGTAGAAGTTGGAGAATGAGAGAAGGTTGTAGCCTTCTGCAGGTGGGTGCCTATGTACTGGTATGATTCTGCACCAAGAACAAGATTGTAAACAGGTTTTTCTTATATTAAAAGAAGACAATAGCAGGTGGTTTTTGTTCTGCATTGGGTTTCCACCTTAAATCTTCGTGTTCATGTGTGTTTCTTATGTGTGATGGTTTATTTTGTTATTACTGCACATGCTTACTATTTATATGGTTAATGAAGTACTAAGGCACTGATTAAAGATCAACATATGATGAATTAACTGAATCATAAGTTTGTTGGATATACACTGGTTGCTTTAAAGATAGTTGCGTGTACACGCAAGTTACCTTCATTGAAGTAGCGTATATAAATCTGAGTATGAAATGAAAAATTTATTGATTTGATAATACTTATTCACCCCCCTTCTCAGTATTATTTGCAACAATTGGTATCGGAGCAGGCCCTTCAGAAGAAGCTTGATCGCTTGGAGGGAGATCTTTCAAAATGAACAATCACGAAGGCATGGGATCTATCATACCACCAATCTTCAATGGGAACAACTTGGTATATTGGAAAACATGAAATAGAGCATATCTTGAGTCACTTAGAGTTGATGTTTGGTCAATTTTGGAGAAAGAATATCAATATCCAGTAGCACTCCCCAAGGATCCAGCAGAAAGGAAAACATATGAAATCAATGCCAAAGTTGTCAATGCCTTATTGGGAAATCTATCAGAATCAGAATTTTTCAAAGTCATGCAGCTCAACGCAGCCAAGGAAATATGGGATAGAATCATTCAGAGGTACGAAGGTGACTCCTAGGTAAAACGTGCTAAACTACAAACTCTCAGAATACAGTATGAAACTCTCAAGATGCATAGTGATGAAAGCATTTCTAGTTATTTCTTGTGAGTAGATGGGATTGTAAATCATATGAGAAATCTAAGTGTAGAGATAAAGGAAGCTACTTTAATTGATAAAATTTTGAGATCTTTTTCTTCTAAATTTGAGTCAAAAGCATCTGCCATAGAAGAAAAACAAGATCTTCAAACTATTACTATGAATCAACTCCATGGAATCCTAACTACATTTGAAATGAGAAAAGGAGGTCCATTAGACATGAGAGAAGTCGCTTTTAAAGCATCAACAAAGGGAAAAGAAAAGGAAGGGTGCAATGAATCAAAACACATTTCAGAAGAAGAAGATGAGGTAAAGTTTGTTAAGAAGCTTCAACAGGGTTCTAGAAGATTTAGAGGTAAGCTACCATTCAAATGCTTTACTTGTGGTAGAGTTGGTCATTATGCTGCTAAATGCCCTCATGTCAAATAAAATATGTCTATAGAAGGTAATAGAAGTTATTATACTCCTGATGATAGTGATGGCTTGTCCAATAGTGATGAAGATGATCAAGAAATTAAACTACTCATGGTGTATGAAAATGATGCCTTAGAAAAGGAAGATTTCCTTAAAGAAACCAGTCAACTCAAAATTAGTTTGGTGGAAAAGGATACAGTAAAAAACACAGTGACACATCAACTCACTGAAAAGGAAAAACATAATGAAGTGTTAGAATGTGAAGTAGTAAGTCTAAGAAAAGAACTTGAAAAGGCAAAGACTTTGAATCTTAGATTTGCTAAAGGATCAAAAACGTTAGATGAAATCATCAAAGCTCTGCATTCACCTTTTATAAAGATTGGTCTTGGTTTTCATGAAGGTGAATCTAGTTGACAAGATGAGGTAAGGAACTCCAACGCAAAATCCAAAATGCGTGACAAGGAGATAAAAGTTCAACCCCACCAACAACCAAGAAAAGAAAGACTTCAAAGAAAAACATTTCGACCTAGCTATGGAAGGGATAATTGTTTCTTTTCTTTGACAAATAATGTTGAATGTTTTAAATGTCATAATTTTGGAAACGTTGCAGCTAGATGTAGAAGTAGAATGGTTCAAGACCATCACATAGAAATATCATCAGTTTCTAGGTACTTTAAGGGATATTGTTTTTCTTGCAATATGTTTGGTCATAAAGCTATTGATTGTGATAGAAGGAATATGAAACATGTAATATGCTATGTGTGTAACAAGTTTGGACATAAAGCAAAGGAATGCAAGGGAAAGTTTGGGCCACCATACCAAAAGGAGAAAACATCATCATAATCCAAGGTATTGAAAAAGAAGGAATTGTTGTCAGAAAGATGTGGCATAGCTCTGTTTATAGACATAACAGACCTAGGGGGAGTTGAAAGTGTAAAACTTTAGTATTCCAATTCTCATACACATTTATTATGAAGAGAAGTCATGTATAGACGTGAGTTAGAAGCTGCACAATCGTGTATATGGTGTTTTGAAGAAAAAGCAATGGGACAGACTCAGGAAAAGGGGTCTGATATAGTTCAGTGAATTATCAATTATCTATTTTGTTCTGATTGATGAAGGTTACAGTCTACTGATGATATGTGGAAATTTTTTTGGTCCTCATAAGTTGTTAATAAGTTGATGAATAACTAGTTGACGATGATGCCTTGATCATTCTTACTAACAAATGCAACAATCAAATATGATAGTAAACAGTTTGCACGGGTTCAGGGGGAGCATATGTTTCTAATAATGCATTGTTGGCATTATATTAGAAGACCTTGGTACACAATGATAATTGTATTGCTTGCTCCACATAGTTTTTTGATTCAGGTGACTCTTTTTATGATGGACATACATAGGTTGTTGATATTGATGCTGCTGACAGATGTTGATGGTGTAGATCATATATGGTGTATGATAGTTGTTGATGACTATCATGGTCTTGTTTTGATTTTTGGTTCTTGTTATATATGTAATGTATATCATTTGATGTAAAGGTCATGAAAATACCTAATTTGTAACCCCACTATGCATGGGAAGGATGATGTAATAATTGTTATTTCAGTCATGTATAAACATTTGGTATATCCGCACTTAGTTGGGTGGATGAGTCAAATTTGGTGTATCCCCACTTGGTTGGGTGATTGATGTATGTATGAGTCATTGGTCGTAGGGAGGTCATACTCACATAGTTGAGTTATAGAGTCATGCTATTATTTTGAAAAATATCTTTGCAGACTCTACATGTACTCAGTGGGAGCATGGACATCATAATATATATCAAAAGGGGAGAATATCTTGGTCCGCCCTTTGCCCTTGATGTTAAAGGAGGAGAGTATCTTGGTGTTTTGGTTGCCATCAAGTCCAAAGGGCGAGATTGTTGGCATTATGATACAGGTGTTTTCCTTGACGGCAACTTAGATAGATGATAGTACACAGTCCATTAGGTTATTAGCAAAGGAATACATATTAGACTCCAGAAATGGTTTAAGAAGTATACGCTAGTTCATTTTGTCCAAGTAGCATATACACGTGGCTTAATAGAACAAAAGGAGTGTATACATATACACGCACTTTCCCAGAAGGAAAAGCGTGTATGGGATGGAAAATCAAGGTTTTGGTCCAAGGTAGTTGTCTGAGGTATTTGGTCCAAGGTATTGGTCTGAAGTATTTGGTCCGAGTTATTTGGTCTGAGGTATTGGTCCTAAGTTTTTTTGGTATGAGGTGTTGAGAAAGGCCTAAAACTATATAAGGAGGAGAAGATCATTAGGCCATGGTGTGCAAGTAAATGGGTTTCTGACGAATACTTCTATCTAAAGTATATGTTATGTTGCAGGGGCTATGATTATGAGATGATTTGAAATATTTTGTGCACCTTGGATACAATGTTAGATCAAGATCATAAGAACTAAAATGGCTTATCATTGCATGATTTGATGTTTATTGAGCTAGATCAGAATACTAACGCATATTTTATTCTATAAATGTTATGATCTAGGTATGACAGAAGTCTACAATAGTTGTGAAGTTTTAAGTTAGTATTTTCATATCTCTACGATGGTTTTCTTTGATAAAAGCATGTATACATGCTTGTTCGGCACATCGAAGTAGCATATACATTATGAAATATGATGTTTGAAGTTGCAGTTGGTTCTGGTTGTTGATGCAGAGTTCTAGGTTCTGCTTTGTGTTCTGGTGACAGTGTTCTAAATGTTCAGATTGATTGATTGTGATTTGCTTCATTGATGATGGGTTTTCAATGATTGGTTGTATTGCAGTGGTGATTTATTTTGAGCTTCAATGTTGCTAAAGGGTCTAGTATGAAAATTGGATGAAACGTAGCCTTCATATTGTGGTGTTGTGTTCTAGGAGTATTCAGTCTGAAAATTTATGAAATGTGATCCTTGGAAGAAGAGATAAGGTCATAGGCTTATGTAGGTCGGCACCTACGTATTAGTAAACATATCAGCCAATACAAGAGCCATGGGGTTGGAGCTCCCTTCTAGTAGTAGTTGGAAAACGAGCGAAGATTGGAGCCTTCTGTAGGTTGGTGCATACATACTAGTAAATAGATCAGCTAGTACAAGAGCTAGGGGGTTGTAGCTCCCTTCCAGTAGAAGCTGGAGAATGAGAGAAGGTTGTAGCCTTTTGTAGGTGGGTGCCTGCATACTGGTATGATTCCGCACCAAGTACAAGATTGTAAACATATTTTTCTTATATTAAAAGAAGACAACAGCAAGTGGTTTTTGTCCCACATTCAGTTTCCACCTTAAATCTTGGTGTTCATGTGTGTTTCTTATGTGTGATGGTTTATTTTGTTATTACTACACATTGTTACTATTTATATGGTTAATGAAGTACTGATGCATCGATTAAATATCAATATATGATGAATTAACTGAATCATAAGTTTGCTAGATGTATGATGGTTGCTTTAAAGACAGTTGCATGTACATGCAAGTTACCTTCATTGAAGTAGCATATATAAATCTGAGTATGAAATGAAAAAATTATTGATTTGATAATACTGATTCAGCCCCCCTCTCGGTATTATTTCCAACAGAAATACGCGTCAACCGCTCAACATGTTGTGTCGAGGAATCAATATAAGATGTAAATAGACTATAATATTATGGTTCAGATAAGGAATGATAATGAGAGCTGACGTTCTGAGTGGATATGGACAATTGGCCTGAGTTCGAAGCTATTAGGCAAATGGAAGTAGTCAAAACACTTTTGCTGATGAGGATGGCCCTGGGGTCAGTAGGATTTCCAAGGTGGGTGTAAGTATGTTTTGACTTTCATGAAGATGGTAAATGATTGTGGCTAATGTGCGAGCTTTGACAAAGGTTGAATAGGAACTACCATTGGGTAAAAGACATGAAAAATGGGTGGTAGGATTTTTTCCTCAAAAATTTATTTATACACTTGCCAAAATAATATGAAGGTGACTTGGATGTACAAACATAGAGATGGGTGGCTCATGAGAATGGTGACCTGTATGGAGGTATGGTGTTTGTGTTGAGGGCAGGGGCCGCATTGGTTAGTCTCTTTGTTGAGTTTTTGAGGCAGATGAAGTGACGCAAATGGTCTATGTAATATGGGTGAATGATAGGCCAAATGTAGGATGTGGTGGTGCATCCATCTTGATCTATCGTAACATGTAAGGGATGGCTTGCGAATAGGGTTGGTGAGCAATTAGTAAAGAAGAATGAGGTCGATCTTCATCGCATGTTTATCTAAAGTGGTTCCTGGGACTGGGTATTATGTTCATGGATCCCAATAGTATGTGGGGGTTTATGTCATAAGTTGATCCATGAGTGGGGAGGCTCTATTGATCGATGTCGACATTTACCATATGCAAGGGGAGATGATGGTAAACGTGGTCGATATGATGGGCCTTATGGTGGATTCAAGAGACATGATGTTGAGATATGAAAATATTTATGGGAAGCCTATCATGATGAGTGATGGTTGATACCTACTTTATTACTAACCATCGAGGCATTGATCCTAGCAAGAAGTTGGTTGATGTGTCTGCAATTTGAATGCCAATACCCCAAGTGAAATTTTTTTTGATAATATAAATAATATGAAAGTGATTGATCTAGATGAACTGAAAACCGAGAGAAGGCATACCTGAAATGGTACTCTGAGCATGCGATGGGTCCAAAAAATTGAGTTTTGGGTTGAAATGGAACATAGGGTTCCTTGATGGGGATGTTGTGGTTCTGATCTTGATGTCTCTAACAGTTTTGAAAATGGAGGTCTTGGGCTCCTATACTGAGCTTGAGAAGATGCTGAAAGGGGAAATATATAGGGAAATGTGGGCCCAATGCCACCTCATTTGAACTTTCTATTTTGGAATCTAGAGCTGATCCAAGAGTTGTTCCTTGTCGTTGTTGTCAGCCATTGTACCATCTTAGTGCGAGAGGACAATCTGGTTGGAACATTGAACCCTAACTTTTTTAATTATGTAAACTAGGTTAGGTAGCCTGTACGACCTTTTTTAGGGTCAAGAAACCTAGACCACGTAGGCAGCTAAGTAACAGTGGCTTTTTCTCCACGTGTTCTCAAGGGATTCATGCAGAGAATCCATAGTAAAGGACTTAATAGCCGCATCATCAGCGCAATTGATGGCCTTGAAGCCACAACATCCTTCTTCTAATGACATTGTTGCTCGGGCTCCCTAGTCCGTACAGTCCCTGCATCTGTTCAGCGACTAGACGTGCGGCCCTAACAATGGGCACGCCGTGGGTTAGGCTGTGATAGACGCATGCATCGTGTGTCTATTTGATGAGCAAATTCATGGATGATAGGTCTTTGATAACCATAGTTGTGGGATGGTTTGAAAAAATACTTTTGAAAACCTAGAAGGCTAAATTTTTCTTTAATATCCTTGATGGAAGGATGCAAATTCTCTGGAGGGAGTGAGATTGATAACAACTGTGGTTGGAAGTTTAAGAGGATCCTGCTGTTAGTAGGACTTTGGTTCAATGGATGTTGCTAAAGTTTCTTTAGAACTCCATACTAAGATTGCACAATGAGGTCTTGCAATTTCTAGTGCATCTATGGGACATGGAGCGATAAACTTCATTATTCGGGGGTCAAATCCAACGATCAGGGCGACAATGGATATTTACTTTGCTACTAGGTTGATATCGTGCATACATATGTTGCCTTATCGTCTGCTGACTGGGGGGGTGGACATATGGAGATGGTTTGAGGCTCATTGTGGGCCGAACCCTATAGAGGATGGATTTATCAGGTTATCATCTGTCCTAGACCTTATAGATCAAGAGAAGCTTTCCATGATTGTGTGCCTGGTGGGTTCAGCGGCTCTGCACCATGTATCATGGCTTGCAATTTCAGTGCGATCGAGGTTATAAGCAGAACACTATTTTGATTGGGTGGGTTTGGTGTACAAGGGGATGGTTCCTAGCTAATGGAGGTGCTTCAGGATTCATCTGGGAGTTTTTTTTATGCCAACATTATGTGCAACATTTTTTATGCAAGGGTCATGATGCTACGAACCTTTATAGTGTTGCTCCCAGGTCCGACTAGGGAGCTTAGGATAAGCTGGTAGGCAACCGTGATGCCACGAGTTGGGGGGGTGCAGTGGGGCGTTATTGGAACACTGAGGTGGAGGATTGCTTTCTATCCAACTCAATGATGATTTTGGAGTTCCCATATCATTTTATGGACTTTAGAGGTGACCTAGATATGGGGCCTCCTCCCAGTGATGCATGGGGGCTAGCAGGTATGTGACATTTTTTATCTCTTCTTTTAAGTTTGTTGAAATGTATCTTTTATGATGCATTTTCGTTTATATGATGTTGATATCATGTCTTTACTATTTTGTAGATATGGGGCCACGTGGGTGACTTCTTACCTATTTGGTAGGTAATGATCCATGGCACATGAAGATGGTTGGCACTATCAACAACTATGTGAAGATAGGATGGTTGATGTTCCATCTATGGCACATGATGAGAGAGTTATTTTAGAGTGGGTACATGATGAAGTGATCATATTACAAAAAATAATTCATGGTGCATACCTGTACATTCTAGGGTTTTACTCAAGCATTTAAGGGTGAAACGTTTTAAGGTAGAGACCATTGACAAGATATTTAAGGCAAGTCCCATCGAGCTCTAACAATATGTATGCCCCCTTAAGGAGGAAATGTTTGATAATGTATGGGCCCTTCCATAATGTTTCAAACTTTTTGGTTCCTACCGCTTCTTAGGCAACATCATAGTGGAGCACTAAATCTACTTTAGTAAATGTCTAAGGGGTGATGTTGTGATTGAATGAGGCTTTAATCCTATTTTTGTGTGCTTCTTTATTTTGGAGAGATTATCATCGAATTTTGTCAACAAGTCCAGTTGTACCAACCTTTACTCCAAGTTTTGGTGTCACTGAGAAGCTCGATGGTAGAGTGTAAGGTAGGGGTGTGAACCCTGTAGATTCCTTTACTCTTGTGTGGCATGCCACAGGGTTGAGAACAACATATGGTGCCAATTGGTTTTGTGATTGTTCACCATGTGTTGCAACATTATTTTGAGAACCTTGTTCACAGCTTCTACTTGAACGTTGGATTTAGGGTAGTATGGTGAAGCAAACTCGTGAGAGAAGCCAAGGTGTTGGGATATCTCTTGAAATATTTCATTCTCAAAATGTTTACCATGGTCTGAAACCAACTCCTTGTGAACACCGAACTGTGTTATGACATGCTTAAATAAAAATCATACAATTGTTTCTACATTGTTATTATATATGGCCATTGCTTCTTCCCATTTGGTGAAGTAGTCAACGACAACAACAATGTACTTTTAGTTTTCGGATGCTCAGGGGTTATAGGTCATGAAGTTGATACTCCATTTGCAGAAGGGGTTGGCCATGATGACTAGATGTAGGGAAGTGGGTGGTACTCATGTCTTATGAGCGTATCATTGGAACCACTCACATATTTTGATTACCTATATGTAATCAGGGAAGAGGGTGGGCCAGAAATAACCGGCATGGAGGATTTTCTAGGTGGTGGCCATCCCTGAGAGGTGGTCGCCACAAGCCCCACTGTGGAATCATGTAGGGATTTCTGAGCTTGTTGGTGGGTGAGGCATCAACATAGGATGGTTTCAATGCCTCGTCGATAGAGGACATCCCCAAGAAGGAGGTAACAGGGGTCCTAGTGGTGTATGCACCTACGATTATCACGGGTAAGCCGGGGTTTGAAATTTTGAGTTCGTAAAAAGAGGAGGATGTCACTGTACCAGGGGTCATCCATTGGTACTACAAATATATGTTCATTGGGAAGGTCATCATTAATGGGAGAGACTTGGGTCTCTATTGGGAGATCTGTGATGAGCTTGGCAAGGATGAACACCTTTTTTCTCTTAAGAGAATCAAATTATAGATAAACTTATTGCAGAATAATGATCCATTGAGTGTATTTTTGATTCATCATACGTTGAGTGAGAAGATACCTCATGGGGTTAATAATAGTTATTACAGTAGGGGTCCTAAGGATGATATAATGTCGAATCTTTTGTACAGAATGTGTGAGAGTTAAGGTAGCTTTTTTATTATGGTTCATACTTCAATGCAGGCCCAGATAAATTCTTTTTGACGCAATAAATTATGTGCTCCTTGTTATCTGGTTCATCTTAGACTAACACCCGAGCGATGGCTACATCTGATGCTGATATGTATAGGGTATAGTCTTTGTTTTGGTTGGGTGGGCTAGTCAAAGGAGCTTGAGATAACTCATCTTTTAAATCTTCAAATGATTTTCGAGCTTCATCATCGCAATGGAAGGGAATATTCTAACATAGGAGGCACAGGAAACCTTGTGCACAAGTAGAGTAAGTGGGGAATAAGTGTCATAAGAAATTAGCCTTACCCTGTAAGCTTTGTAATTGTTTCAATGTTTTCTGATGTGGTACCTCCTTAATTTCTTGGACTTTGAGAGGGTCGACTCTCATACCCTACTGGGAAGCTATGAAGCCCAATTGTCTTTTTCCATTGACACAGAATACACACGTGAGAGGGTTCAAGCATAGGTTATATTGTCAACATCTCTGAAAGATCATGCATAGATCCTCCAAATGGTTAGCATGCTTCTTGGATCGTACTATAAGGTCATCCAGATACGTGAGGATAAGATGAGCTAGATCATGGAAGATGTAGTTCATGGCCCACTAAAATGTGGTGCTGGCATTTTTAAGACCAAAATTAATAACTTGGTATGAAAATGTACCCCAAGGGGTTGTAAATGCTATTTTGTATTGATCCGTATGGAGAATTTGGATTTGGTTATACCCATAAAGCTCGTCCATGAACGATAGGGCTTCATGATTGGTGCAAGCATCGATAGCTTAGCTTATGAATGGTGTTAGGTAATTGTGTTTGGGACAAACTTTGTTCATATCTCTGAAATCAATAAAAACATGAATGGTGCCCTATTTTTTCATGACGGCTATAGGGTAAGAAACCTAATATGTGTAAGCGATAGGATAGATTAACCTAGCTTTGTGGAGTTTATCGATTTTCGATATGACTTGAAGGATGTAACTAGATTTGTTTATGTCAGACAAGATGGGCGTTAGGCCATGTCTCAATATGATGTTACACAATGGTGGGACTAATGTGTTTCATCTCAGAGTAATCCCATGCAAAAATATACATGTAGTCTTGGAACAAGTATGTGTGTGCATTTATTTCTTCTGGAGAGCATGTTGCCCTAGGGAGGTATCTTTGACTTTTCCAGGTTTGTTTGAAATATTTGACATGTTCCCTTCCTCAAATGCATCTGGTGCTGGGATCGGATTTTTGAACCAATAGACCTTTCCTAGTGGGAGGAAATATTTTGACTCGATGGATAGATATCGTGGGTTGGTGTGCTAGTGAGTGTAAATATTTTTTCGTGTAAAAATGAACGATGGTGCATGGCATCCAAAGGACATTAGGGTTTCGTTGCAACTTCTAAAATATCTTCATCTGAGTGAAAAATATTATCTAGTGTTGACTTGGGTTGTGCCAAGCCTTGAGGTTGGGGTTCAGACTTGGTTGTGCTAGTCGACAAGAAAGAATATGAGTTTTTGGTTGATGTTGTAGAACTAAGAGAGGTTGAAAAAGTGCAAATGGGATGGGTCTACACCATTGATGGTATAAGCACTAGCAGGGTGGATTTTTCAGTCTCAAGACCAAAAAATGATGAGAAGAAAACATGAATCATGGTTCTTACAGAAGAGGAAATGAATCATATATGGTGTTGCACATTGCCAACATTAGGTGGTGATAGAATTTCAGTTATGGTGGGTTGATGGCACACGGGAAGAAGTTCTTGCATTCTTGTTGGTGTACCAAGGGAAAAAGTAGCTTCCTCAATAGGATTTTGACATTGAAGCCTAAGCTGCCAAAACATTTGTAGCATATGACATGTCTCGGTGCTATGAGAGGTACTAGTAAAAATATTACACATTGGACTACAACTAACTAAGTAGATAGTGTGGGTGGCGGTATTGCTCATAATATGAGATGTTGACGCTTGGTTGACGTCATGAGATGGGACATCCCGGGGTGGTATCCATCTCTATATCTTAGTATTGGCGTGACGTGAAATATCGATGTGGTTTTGCCTCGGTGCTGCTCTCACTGCATGAAAAAGTGAAAGATATTGACAATTTCTCGTATGATGTGATTGAGAGCATATACAATAATAACAGTGTGTGATTTTCTCTTGATTTGAGAGATGGATTTGTGCATTTTGAACCACTAAGAAAAATATGTCTTTAAACTTACTCAATTCATGACATCGATTTACAAAATGGTTGGGTTTACCACATAGGGCACATGTGAGGGGTGATCAATTTTTCTAGACAATCTTAAATCATTTTTTCCCAGCTTTAGATTAATAATGTTGAGGGGAGATGTAATGATGGGAGCCTTATTGAACTATTTGTGGTCGTTTCTCCTCAAACACACATAATATGTTTAAGGTTCTTCCTTCCATTAGTCGGGGGAAGGGCTCCATGGATTCCATATCAGAATCTAGTAAATAAGAGTTTTTGGCCATAAATTAGCCCATGAAACTCAATGATTTGCAGAATCAAGGAATTTTGGATTACCTTCATATATGATGATTTCTTGCATAAATTTTGCATGTATGGCATTTGCACTTAGGTCGACTTCTTTGAGAAACCTAGGGGATTGGATAGTATTGGTTAAAAACTTGAAATTTGGGGCATTGGTTAACCAAATGTTATGGTTTGTCGCATAATGCAGGATGGGGGATTGGTTGTTCAGGTTACCCATTTGTGTTGTAGGCCAGTGTTTGAGAGCATTATGAACATGAATTTGGTTTCTGTAGAACATAGAAGATGGCTTTGCATCCATTGTCAACTGATGGTTTGGTTGGTGCTAATGGTTCATTAATACTGGCCTGAATGAGTGCACTTATCATCTCTTGGTATCAACGGATTTCAAGGAAATGATGAGTGTAGTTCCCATATTCTACACATATAACGCATTCATAATTGGTCCGCAATGCCTTATGATGCATGGATGTGCTCTTTACTCTAGCAGGGGGAGAATGGTTCACTGGCACTTTTAGGGCATGCGGAAGAGCTTTGAGCTTGTTGAACTTAGGGCACCTATTGGTGGGGTGCCCAACTGTTTCACAGAAATTACAAGGTTGAGGGATCCTAGAGGAGGGAGTGTTTGAAGCTTCCACCCTTTTTACCTTTTTGCTTACCCCTTGTTTAAGCACTGGCTAGTGTCAGTGTAGGAACTGCTTGTGGTGTAGGCATTGCTTGTGGTGTAGACATTTCTTTTGATGTCGTGCTATCCTCAAGGAGAATAGTAATAATGTGTGTTGTAGTATTTCTCAGGCTTGTTGATCTAGCTCGAGGGGCCAAATACTAGACTAGTATCCTAAGAGCTATATGGGGCAACAAGAGTGTTGTGATGACTTGGTGTGAGACAAAACTAGTTGGGGGAAATAAGAAGGGTGTTTGAGTGATGGAATATGGTAAGAAAGTAGGACCGATGCTCCTGTGGTTGGGGAAATTTCCTCTATCATAGGAGGGTCTCTTGGGAATGTCCCTAGGAGTGTTAACGGCTTAAATTGGCCTGGGATAAATTTGGTGTAAGTGGTGATCCACTCATGAGAAGATGAGATGAAAGGTAGCACACCATCATGTGCAGGTAATGTCTTCTTCTCATAATATGTGAGTTGATCTATAGTAATGATTTTTTCATCATGGGGGAACATCATTATCTTGAACACAATCAAGGTGACTGATAAAATCTCATACATGTAACTTCAACCCAGTAGGATATTATAATCCAACTAGGTGTCTAGTACTTAGATATCTATTAGCATGGTTTTTTCAGCCAATTGTACTAGCACGCTAGGGTATAGGCCTACGAGGGCCGAAGGGCACCTGTCGTGTCTTCTTAGTGTGATGTCAGAAGGCTTGAGTTCGAGAGATCCTAGTTTCTTCCAAACAGATTTGGACATTATACATGTGCATGCCCCTTTGTCGAAAATTAAATGAAGGATGGTGATGTTTTGGAATAAGACTGGAATTTGGAAAGAAACAACTAATGGTAGTCATGGGGTAGGTTTATTCAATTCAAATACCATTAGGCAAGAACCGGTTGGGTCAATTTCACCTAGATTGGAAATTAAGCCTTAGTGTTGGGTTGGGCACGGTTGCAGGACCTCTAATGGTGACATAGTTGATGGTGATTGCACTAATTCATCGATTATGATGTAGCTATGAGCATATTTTGAGTTATGTCTTGTGCACCGTAAAATTCCTTTGACCATATTTGGCATAGGTTCAATAGGAAGTCGAGGAATGGTCAACAACCATGTAGGTATTATTGTGGTCAAGGTGGAAGGGTTGGGATCTGGGGGAGCTTCATAACTTCTATTTCACATTTGTAGGGGGATATCGTCTCCTATCATGAAAATGTTGTGATTAAAATTGTTGTGGGGATTCCCGCTAGAAGGATGTGGGTGGGACAATTGTTGCTGACTATTAACCACTCCCTAATGGGGGAAAGGGTATTTCATCATTGCAATTTGTTGACCTCCTTTCTCCCTATTGTCTTGTATCCGTTTTAACTCAGGGAGTTCAGGAGAATGATGGGCATAATGATTGTATTCCCCATAGATAACACATGAATGATTTGTTTGTAGACTTTTGTTCTTGTTTTTCTTTTGTGGGTTGTTGTTAATCGATCCCTGGTATTGATTCCAGTTAGGGATGACCCTTAGTGGTGACCGTGGGGGTTGACACAAGTTGTTGCCCCTTGTTCATGTTCTCCCTTTGGTTTTCTCTTTTGTTTTTTCTTAGCAACATTAGGCAGGTTAGATGGGTTCAGCTACTCCTCTTATTGTTTTTGTTGAGCGAGAGAAGGTTGCACTAGATTAACCTTTGTGTTATTTTTTGTTGTGTGGGGAATGAAGAATACTGGTTTCATTTTCCATTATTGGTATATGGATTCTGGGAAGAGGAAATTATGTATGTGTTCCTAGAGGAGTATTTCTCCCCTATGGGGGAAGATATTAACCTCCATGAGGGGGCTGATATTGGTTACCCCTACTAAACATATTCTGCATCATTATGGATTGACTAGGGTAATATCTTGTATGTTGCAATGGTGTTTTGTTTTTCTTAGCATCATATGTTTGGCCACTGAATTAGTATCTGAGGTATTGGTAGGTGTTGTTGAGTTGGTTTTGGTTTATGGACCCAATTAATCCACCAACAACATTGGATGTGCCTGGTATCTATTTATAAGTCTGCAGGCACGAGGCATGTAGAATAACATGATAGATATATCCAAATTGGGTGTATATAAGCTCTAATTGTTGAGCTTTGATAATGGCTTCTTTCTCATTATTCGAGGATGAATTTTCCACATCATTTGAAATTTCCAATGTGAGGGATCTATAAAACAAGTCGAGGAGGAATTTGTCTTCAAACTGTGCTTTACACAAGCTACAACATTTCCTCCATTCATGTATATGATGCAATATGTGGGCAGAAGGTGTTTTTTGAAGTGGGTGATGACTTCTAGGAACAAATCATGACAAACCAGGAGCTGGAAAAATGTGATGAAAGTTATAGCTAGGGAGTTGAAGCTTCCATGTGACATAGAAGGCTAGTCAATATACCATTTTTCTAGAAGCCTAGTAAGGGTGCATTGAAATAGCCGTATTCGAAAAGTATTATCTATGATACTATTAAATGAACACCAAAGGTGAAAATTCATGACGTGGTTTCCCAGGTCTTCTCCATGTTTCCCTTAAATTTTTAGAATTTTTTAAGGGAGCTTGGTCGACATAGTTGGCCAATTATGGCTAAGCGATCGAGTCATTGGTTAGCTTACTTAAATATAGTAGGTTAAAATAATCTAAGAATGAGATCTGCAAGTTATCCAACATCACGAAATGATTTTGGATAGCTATATGTAAAGGGGTACTCTATGGGGAAGTTTCAGGAGAACAACCTCGATGGATGTCTCACGAACTATCCAGAGGAGTGGTGTGTGGGCTCCTCAAAGGGATAGCACGTGGGGACCCTTATGGGTTCACGAAAGGTGTGCTTTCACAGGGAGGAGTCATGAGAAAAGATGCACCAATAGAGGAAGATCCTATAATTATGGTTGCATGACATCCTCTACGCCTAAATGGCAGGCGTCCTCACACACCTTCTAGTAATGGGGGGAGGCTTAACAAACGTCTAGATCCATGAGGAGTCATGGGGTCCCCTATGATATTGATTAGAGTGTGATACTTTGTGTATGGTGAGGGAAGGAGATGATTATTCAAAGAAAATCAATCACATACATAAAACAAACTGAAAATATAAAAATATTACTTTCCCTTTAACTTTAGCCTAGGTGATCAATCAAACAAAAAATGGTTTTCATTTGTTTTAAAAAAATACTAAGAAGACCTATTTGTCCTTACTACTTATTGTAGCTAAATTAAGCACACCTAAAATACCAAACATTTTTAAAGTGGATTTTAGAAAGCAACAAAATTTGCAGAGAAAATTCATGCTTGGTATGTTTTCAAATTCAAAGAAAGGCATGAAAAGGTCATGATAAAATTTGTTTCTCTCCCTAGAACAAGGGTATATAATCATTGCCTTAAGAAGTGTCTAAAAAGTGTATCTTCCATGGTAGCTCTACAAGAGGGGAATCATTCTTGGTTTTCTTGAAGTTAATAAAATGTGGCTCAAAAGAGTTCGTTGTTGCTATAGAAAAAACAAATTCAAAATTTTATTTAATAATCATGTGGCAGCAATGATGAGAACAAGGGAAAATTGCATTGATTACAATTTATCATAAAATGGAGACACATCACCAAGGTTCTTTAGTGCCTTCATTACTATTGTCTTGTTGGGCCCTGACCTAGGTTCAGAAGAGCTATTAGCCAAATAAATCCCATAGCTACCCGATGGTGGGCTCCAGTATTGCAGCAATAATTCTGCAACTCCTAGGGCTCCCTTCTTTACTTTTATCAACCCGGTAGTTCGTAACAAACTTAGAAGCGACGGTGCTATATGCAAAAGTACTAGCTCTTGCCGCAGGCTGTCACAAGTCCGCTAGGAGCTTAAGCCAACTTCTATGAGCTCTTAGAAGAAGCTTTTAACTGTGATGGATGAAAGCTAACTCAAAGGAGGCTAATCTACTTGCAAAAAGAAGTGGAAAGCTGAAAGGAAATGCAAACCCTAGCAAACCCTAGTTTTACCGACTAACCCTACTGGCGCAAGAAAAAGGATGAAAGCTACAGAAATGGATGCCATTGACTCTTAGGAAGGTAAGTGCATGTGTCTAAGCTAATTCTGAAGTGAAATTTGAAAAGGAACATCTTTTTGTATTTTTGAGTAATCTTGGCAGAATTATTATGCATGTGCTTTAACTGTTTTTGACTTTGCAGAGTGTTAGCACTTGAAATTTCACCTCAGATTGAGAAAGGTAAACCTCAAGGCTACATCAAACCATTTAGCCTCGTAGCTAGCCCTACGGGGCAGGAGAAGGCTCTCTCCGGTCTATCTCGTAAAATCTCCAATGATGAGAAGACCATAAGGTAACCTGATATTAGCTAGTAAATGATCAAAAGGGTTGATTTTGGGGTTTTTGGGTTTTTGGTGGCAAGTTGAGGAGAGGGCAAATTTGGCTGCGGGGATGAGACACAGTTTCTGCAGGGGAGTCTTTGGGGTGAGGTAGGAGGCCGTGCTGATGTCTTTGACTGAAGTGAATGGTCATGAATGAAAGAGAGAAGGCTAAAGAGAGCAAACAATGAATTTGAATTCTCTTTAAACAGTAGAAAACATCAAAATTAAACAAACTTAAAAGCAGAGCATGACAAGCATGAATTCTTACTTTATCACTTCATTTGTTTAATAGGCAGAAGTATAGAAGGAAAATGAAACACATAAAAAAGCTTACAATGACTGAAGAAACACACCATCAACACATGAGTCCACAAGAATCCCAAAGATGACTGCAAAACCCTGGTCTTCCTTGCCAAAAATTGCAGAGATACAAGAGATAATACAATGAGCTACTCCTCTCTCAAGAGTCCAACCTTCCAACCCCTGAAAATGATTAAGAAAATACATAATATAGGCAAGCCAACCTCTTCCCTTGCCTCTATGGGTCGAGCTCACTATCCTAGGAGCAATTTGAACAACTTCTAAACTAAGCACTACAAAATAGGCAGTCAAAACAACTTGCCTCTATAAACTTGGAAATCAGTTCATGCATTCAATTTTTACCCTTTACATGAATGAATCTTCTAGAAGTGTTAAACAAGAGTAAAAGTGTCTTAGAGTTTCCATAATTACATCAAATATAATCATTTTTCACCCCAAAAAGTCAAACTGGAGCCAAACTGCGTTTTCTGGGCTGAACTGGTCAAATCTGGCAAAATTTCCTCAACGGGTCGCACACCTTTTCTAAACGGGTCTCATACTTTGGAGCTCTGTTTGGAGGCCTTCCCGGTATTAGAATTGGGTGCAAGATAGCTCACTGGAAAGGTCTGCGAGTCTACTTCCAACCCAACCATAATTTTGTAATTTGGAGGTCATTTACCTAGTCAAAACGCAACTCTCCCAAGACTACTTCTGCAACTCAGAAAAGGGGCAGAAAGTCAAATTTTTCATGCATTTTGACCTTTTGGAGGCCCAGAACTTTATGAAATTTATTAATAATGGATGAGCAAGTGTAAATTTTCATGAAAAATCTAGAAATGCTGAGTTTTTGCAAAACGGAGCTACGATGACAAAGGGTCTCACCGGGGGTGACACCTGTTGAGAAGCCAAAACCTGTAAATTTCCAAAAAAAATCCAAAATTACCCAAAATTCTCAAAATTTCTTGGGATTTGCGCTGTGGCTGAGCTATTTAGTGCCATGCTCAGTAAAAGAAGCTTTGGCCAAAATTTGGAGTGGATCTGGCCTTTTCCGTCGTTTTAGTGCCTTGGCCAACCTCCTTTGAAAAACTTTCATTTTAGCCTTGCAGACATGCATCCTTGCCCAATAGTGATAGTGATTTTTCTCCTTTGTACCTCAATCTCTGTAGATGATGAATGGTCATGATTTTTCTCATGGTCATCATTTTGCTCATAAGTTTCGGTTTCTGACATGGTTTAGGAGCAAAGTGGACAAACTGAACTGCTTTCGCTGCCTGCAGAAAGCGCTGAACTCTATGCTTTTTCAAGGGGACAAGAACATGAGGGAAATGGTAGGGGAGGGACCTTTTACACCAAGAATTGGGAATATATGAATAACAGGGAATTTAGGGAATACATTGCAAACATCACTGCACATGCATCATCAAATTCATGTGTTTACATGGGCATATGGAGAGGTAGGGTTAGGGTTTGAGTTTTAGTGTTTAGGGAGAGGGGTAGGGTTGTATTTATTTTACAATTTAGCAAAGGGAAATTACATGGAAATATAAGGGAAGGGAAAAGGGGAAAGAGGGAAATAATTACAAGGGAGAAAACATGAACAGCAATAATCCCTAGCACATTTTAATCATCACACATTGCAGCCATATGGAGCCTCTTCCTCTTGCACAATTTGATCTTTAAACCCATTCATGATGTCCTTTAAACATAACCAACAACCATTTTCAAGTTTGGAGAACCTACCTCAAGCAATTTGATGATTTGGAGGGAATTTGAGAAAAAAAAATTTGAGTTTGCAAAGATACAGCTCAACTGGTCGCGCACCTCCCAATGGGTCGCGCACGTTGTATTTTTGCACTGTGGGAGAGGCTCTGATGGGTCGCACACCTCTCAACGGGTCGTGCACATTGGCAGCTCTGTTTGAAGGCCTTCCCGGTGTCAGAATTGAGCAAACTTGGGCTCGTTGGAAAGGTATCTGAGTCTACTTTCTAACCCAATTAGAATGTTTCGATTTGGAGTTTATTTGACCTGTCAAAAATCAAATCTCCCAAGACTGGTCAAAAAGTGCCAAATGAGACTGCCTCAAGGAAGAGTGCTGTTGCAGTCAACGTTTGAATGCCTTCCTCAACCCCAAATTGAGCTCATGATAGCTCATTGGAAAGATATTTGTGTCTAGTTATCATTTTACCCATCCAAAAAATCACTTGGCCAACCAAGCTAGGAGAAAACTTGATTTTCCCAAGACCACTTTAGAGGTATCTTTGATTCTCCTGAGGCAACGGAATTCTTGACATTTCTGTCAAACCATGACACCTGTGTAAAAAGTGAAGGTGGTTTTTCTTCTTTGGCATGTTTTGGACAAAAACCGCTCTCTGTTTTCCAAAATTCATCTTTGACTGCTCTGAAACATCATTTGAGTGAAACTTGCCCCGATGTGTGAAACAAGGAATTTTGTCGAAATGAAGCGAAATGAAGGGGATAGGGGGGTTCTAAATTCTTGGGGAAATTTTTGGGAGTAGGGAGGGATGTTGGGGAGCAGGGGAAAGTAGAATCTCAAAGATTGAGTGAGAGGAAAGGGTCCAAAAAGGAAAAACACA
>APFE031074141.1:46331-128909 GCA_000404065.3 Pinus taeda
CAGCTTTCTGTAGTTCAAAAAGGTGGCAGAAAGTCAAATTTTGCATGTTTTTTGACTTTTTGGAGGCCCAAAACATGACAAAATCTCAAGTCCATCCATATGCATATGTAACTTTGCATGAAAAATCTGGAAATGCTAATTTTTTGTCAAATGGAGTTGTCGGGACGACGCGTCTCACCGGGGGTGAGACGCGTTAATGAGCAAAACCCTGTAAATTGCCAAAAAATATAAAAAATGACCCAAAATGCTCAAATTTTTTTGAAATTTGTGCTGTGGCTGAGCTATTTAGTACTATGCTCCTTCAAGGAAGCCTCGGCCAAGATATGGAGGGGATCAGGCCTTTTTCTCCATTTTAGTGCCTTTGCCAACCGCCTTTGAAACATCTTCATTTTGGCCTTGCACACATGCATCCGCGCCCAATAATGATTTTTCATGTTCCTCAGTAGTTTGTTATTTTGATTGGCCTTAGCCAACAGCCTTTTCAAACGTGCATTTGCCTGGATGAGCATGGACTCTCGGTCAGTGGGCAATGTGTCACCGGGTCTTCTTCGGTTCAAGATTCGGTCACTACGAATCCTCCATAGCTCATCAAGTGCTTTCTCCTCCTCCAACTGTTTGTTGCACTGCTCCAGGTAAGTGATGGTCCATTGGGCACCCTCAAATCTCCTCTGTAAGACATCATTTTCAGCTCTGAGATGCTGAATGATCTCCTTTGCCTCTCGGCTAGGAGAACTGGCCTCATTAAAAATTTACATACAACCATATAGAGTGTTTTTCCTTGCACAATTTGATCATTACAAACACGTTCATGATGTTTCCCAACTAACCAACAACCATTCACAAGTTTAAAGAGTCTACCTCAAGCGATTTGATGAATTAAAGGAGGCTTGAGCAATTCTGAAATGAGTTGGGGGAAGACAGCTTGACATGTCGCGCAGCACGCCCAACAAGTCGCACCCCTCTCAACGTGTCGCGCCCGTTGCAAAATTCCACTATGTGAGACCCTCTGACATGTCGCGCACCTCCCAACAAGTCGCGCACCTATCCTGACATGTCGCACTTTTTCAGGAGGCTTTTGGAGGCCTTCCCACAGTCGGAATCAGGCATAGAATAGCTCGTTGGAAAGGTCTTTGAGTCCACTTTCCAACCCAACTAGAAGTTTTCAATTTGGAGTTGATTTGACCTGTCAAAAATCAAATCTCTCAAGACTGGTCAAAAAGTGCCAAATGAGGCTGCCTCAAGGAAGAGTGTTGTTGCAGTCAACTTTTGAATGCCTTCCTCAACCCCAAATTTAGCTCATGATAGCTCATTGGAAATATATTTGTGTCTAGTTAGCATTTTACCTATCCAGAAAATCATTTGGCCAACCAAGCTAGGAGAAAACGTGATTTTCCCAAGGTCACTTCAGAGGTGTCTTTGATTCTCCCGAGGCAACGGTATTCTTGACATTTCTCTCAAACCATGACACCTGTGCAAAAATAGAAGGAGGTTTTTCTTCTTTGGCATGTTTTGGAAAAACACCTCTCTCAGTTTCCTAAAATTCATCTTTGATTTCTCTGGAACATTATTTGAGTGCGACTTGTCCCGATGTGTGAAACAAGGAATTTTGTTGAAATGGAGCGAAATGAAGGGGATAGGGGGCTTCTAAATTCTTGAGGAAATTTTTGGGAGTGGGGAGGGATGTTAGGAAGAAAGGGAAAGTGAAATCTCAGAGATTGAGTGAGGGGAAGGGGTCCAAAAGGGAAAAACACAGGGCCAACCTAGAAAATTGCCAGGTTGTAGCTAGAAACTAGGGTTTGTGGAAAAATGAGGAATTTGGCGGATCTAAGGGAGGTATTTTAAGGATAGGGGAAGGTGTATGAACATCTAGATACAAGTTTTGCTGATGATTTGACCGTCCAAGAGAAATTGGCTTCAAAACCCTAGGAGAGGGAAATGAACTTGCCACGGCACAACTGAAGCATGAACAAGATGTAAAATGACTCATTAGACACCGACATGATAATGAAAACCCTATGAATGATGATAGACTCAGCTGAATAGTGACCGAGATTTTCATTTGGGCAACTTTAGAAGGAGTTAAAGCAAACCCTAGACCTAAAGCCTAGTGACCAAATTTTGTTTGAAGACTCTTTGAAATGACAAAATTTGACCTTAACACTCTGAAACCACTTTGTAAGAGCATATTTGATCACTGGAGGAAGGCTGGAAAGACTGACACTAACACAGAGGTTGATTGGCGAAAGGAAATGCTTGTAGGAGGTTGAGAAGGTGAAAAGAGGGCCTAAGGGGTCCCTAGCACCCTTACAGAGAGTTTCACAGTGATCGGATCTCAAGAAACCGCTTTCGTGAGCTTCTACAAGAAGTCTGCAGGGGTTCTACAGGATGTACTGTAGCTTCTACAGGATGTTTTGTAGCTTCTACAAGATGTTCTACAGGATGTTCCGAAAGGGAATTTTGAAGGGCTAATGGTCGAAGAAAGGTGGAGAAGTGGGAATGGAGGTTCAATGAGGGTGTGAAGGGGTCTAGGACCTGGTAAATGAGGCTAAGGAGTGATTAAGGTGATTGGATTTGTTCAAGGATGGAGGGAGCAATGATGCACAAGAATGTAGAAATTAGGGAAAAGTGGGAAAATGTGCAAATGGAGGGAAGGAATCTTGGATTAGGGGTTGGAGCAGGTTGTATGATGGAGGAAGGGTAGGAAGGGATGGATTATAGGTGATCTGCACACAATCTCTCAAAACTAATCAAAGAAAGACTAAAAAAATCAGAGATCTATCTATTGTGACCTAATCTGACCTAGAAACCAGAATCATGATGAAAAACAAGTTGTGAACATTAAATCATGCAATATAATTATGGAAACCTAAGCAAGAACGGATCTAAATATGCAATCATAACTGGTATCAACTTTTCCATCTAAAAATCCAACACATGCAATTGGATTGAAAAGCAAAACAATGTTTTTGTGGCAGCAAGTATGCCTTGGTCTCAGCTCATGGTCCCAAGGAGGGAGAGGTGAGATCAAGGGTTGCTTGATGGCCTTTTCTAAAGATCTTTTATGTATTCAAACTGTCAAATCAACCTAAAGCATGAAAAGCTATTTTAATCATCAAAAGCAACCTAAGTAACAAAACAAGATTTTAACCTAAATAACAGATTTTATTCTAAGAATGTAGCAAAGACACATAAAATTACACAAAGGAGGTACTGGGCACTTGGGTTGGGCCCAACCCCAAGAGCTACAACCTCCTAAGAAAGATTAGAGCTGGTGCAAAGCTGGATTCATCTTTATTGATCAAAAAATAATTGTTATATCCCAGAAACTGTCTACAAGAAAAAGCTTGAAAATGTGCTGAAATGCAGAGCTAACCTACTGGCTAAAATCTAACTAACATCTGACTAACTCCTGCCGAAAAACTGACTACAAACTAACTAAAAACTAGCTAAAAATCACTAACTGAAATGAGGCCCTAAGCCTTCTTATTTATACAAATTGAGGACCCCAACAACCCTCCTAAACTTTAGGAACTCGGCTACCAAAACTTGTAGTTAACAGCAGTCCTACTTGACTTGCTTGGTTTCCCCTTGTGCTTCGAGTTTTCAATGGAGAATTCGAGGTAAGGGCTCATAAATGAAGGGGACACCTTCCTACAAATCCTCTCCCTTGTTCTTCCATGAATTTGGCTGCCAAGTGCTCATTAAACCTTTGATTTTGTCTGCAAATTGACCAAAAAAACTGCATAAAGCACACATTAGACTTGTTGGCATAATTACTAACCCAATTCACTCTATTAGCATAAATATAATAAAAAAAATGCAATAAAATAATGACAATGGTGGATTAATTCAAATTATGAGGCTAAATGAGCCCATATAATTACCCATTTCTTGGGCTCACCACCGGCCCTTTCAGCAACAGCCCACAGAGCGCGGACTGAGGTCTCACCCAAGGTAGCAGGGGAGGGTGTTGGAACCAGGTTTCCACACCCTTGGGATGTCTTGATGTGGTCTAGAGGGGTTTCAAATCATTCTACGGCCTTGTGCCACTTTGTACAGATATCGAGCTTTCACGTAGATCTGTGCAGGTGTACTTTCTTATTAATGAAATTGTTACAGATCTGATCTTCTTGTTACAATATTTAAGAAAATATTTAACAATAAAACCCAGAGCATGAAATCATAATTCTTTAAATGCATAAACTCATTTAACAGATGCATAAACCAGAATACAGTAGATCCATGATATTCCATAAACAACTTATGCTTATTAATACCTTCCATCAATACAACCAGATCCACCCTGCACACTCAACTGCAGGTGTCTGCACACATAGCTGCAGACTCTACTAGGCCTCTGCGCACACAACTGCAAAGCCTCTATCTATCTACCAACACCCTTGACTCGGACTTACAGACGCTGAGAGAATATTATCTTCATAAACCCATTACATTCAAGATCCTAAACAAAACTGACTTCTAGCCATAGAGCCTTTCTCTATTTATACATTCCCATGGTCTGCGGACCATGGGAAAGCCTACTCACTTCCTATTATTTTACATTATTCTTAGGTGGACAACCCTTTGACTTCACTCATTACAATTCATGCTCCATGCAATTCGCGAAGTCTTTACCATACTTTTACCCAAAATTGTGGGCTCTCAGCCCCAAAACTATTATGCGGGGCCTCCGCTACCAAATAGGCCCCCAACACAATCATCATGACTCATCCCAAGTCACTCGGCTGGTGCAACAATCTTCATGTGAAGGTCATGCAGAAACTTTTGCACTTTGCTTACACTTGCAACAAAATCTTCTGCCATCTATTGTACCTATTCTACGGGAGCCATCGATGCATCAGTATCAGTATCAGTTGCTTTTCCGGGTTCATATACTGCCTGCATGTGTTCCATCTTTCATTCAATGTTGGTGGAAACTGCAAATGCCTCATCCAGCCACAGCTGGATACGTTCTTTAATCACTGCTTCCTTCTGTCGAGTGGTGTTAGCCTGTATCTTAAGAGCCTGAGCCTCCCTTGTTTTGGCCAAGCGCTACGTAATAGCAACCATCTGCGAAATCCCCCTGACATTATCATAGGCTTGTTGTAGCTCCCTTTCCTCTATTTCCAACCACTGTAAGATTGGATCCTCCTATAGTGACGTGAGCGTAACAAGTGATTGATACAACAAGTCAGAGCACTCCTGCATAGCACGTGCTATTCTTTCCCGCCCGGATTGAATGATGCCTTTCCGCTGCTCTGTGAGCTCCGATGATGTAAAGGGTTGTGATTTCAATTTCAGCTTTGCGATTTTCAAGCTAAGGTCCAACTAGATCCTCACGACTTCCTCCTTTGCTTCACAGAACCCACTAGCCAACTTGTGGATCCGGATGCTGACCAGTAATTCTGTCATGATCTCGAGTTCAGGGACTCGACAACATGCTTCCTGCATAATTTTCTCCAACTATTGGTTCTATGCTACTGCTTCATCTCTTTTGAGGCTCAAATACTTGATGTTAATTCATTGCTTACTGAGTAGCTAAACTACATGACCTTCCCTTGTGCAGAGCTCCGTTGTTTCACCATCCTGTAGTCGGTATAAAACCTCTCGCGAAAGGGGAGCCAAGTTTCTTCCAAGTCCCTAAATTCAGCCTACCATTGCTCGATCTTCTGCGTTATCTATTATCAGTACTCCAACTAAAAGTGCAATAGTATTAGCCATTTTGGCCTACAACAGCCGCTTGGTCATGGCCGTACCTATAGCTCCATGGGCAGCTAGCACAGTCAGCTATGGGACCCTTGTTTGAAGTTCCTGTAGCTGCATTGTGAGTGCCCCCAACACAGTCTGTTGCTTTTTCATGGCTTCATCGAGCGCCTCTCGGGTAGCCTGGCGCACTGTATCCCCAATGTCACCTAGGTCACCCTCAGTCAGTGTGCTAAGATCTGAATCCAGTTTGGATGCCTTGGCCTTCTTCCGTGGCTTCGTCCGTTCTATCGGTCATGGTCATTTTAAGGGCGAACCCCTGGTGGTTGGCGTCGTTCCTTCCGTCCCTATATCTGTGGCCGGCTCTGTGGTCACCTTTGGACCACTTTCATCCTTTTTTGTCGCAACCCCTCCTATTTTTTCCTTACCTGTAGAAGCCTGTGCTGCCTCCTGGCTGCCCATACTTCTGCAGCGTGTTGTTCGTTTCGCTTTTGTTGTGCTACGTGCTTAGCTTCTACCTTTTGTTTTTGGATAGTGGTCTCATGGCACCCCACCACATCTATTCTTCGCCACTCCGATGGCTAGGTATCCAATAATGCAAAGATATCCCCATCAATGGCAATGAAGGGAAGTGTGGACCACATTTGGTCTAGGTCCTTACGTGCCCAGATGTATACATGGTGCATGTCTACCTTAAAATCGGCTATGTTCTTCACAATGTCATATATCTCAGCGAACAGACGGGGTTGCTGGTTGATCCACTGCCGGATGTTTGCTTCCATTAGTATTTAGAAAATCTTGATGTCTCAGATTCTTGTGGTGTCCCTCGTCGCCCAAAGCGACATGTATTTGTCGGCTTCTAGCCAATCCTGGTCTAGGGAAGGAAACTGACTATCTTCGGGTAATTCACTTGTAACCAGCATGATGGATAACAGAAACCATGCATAGTGGGAGGTCTTACCCTCCTCTTGGGCCTACCTGAAGTTGGTCAGGAATTCGTCACAAAGGAACTACACCCAATTGAAACGTTCCCCTTCTGCACATTGCTCAGCTAGCGCGACGACTATTGCTGGGACCTTGTTGGTGCGACATTTACGCATCACTTTTCCTGCCAGCAACTGGGTAGCCACGTGGACCCCTTTGTCCGGAATACTGTCAATAGCATACCTCACTGCTTTTTCTCCAATTTGTATTTCTTTTTCAAGGTTTCCATCATCATCACATCTCCACTCATATCAATTATTTCCATGGGGTCCCTTCCTTCACAGCGAAGTCGCGAGATCTTGCGAATATGTTCCACCATGATGAGGATGGGTTTGTCTATTCATAAGTATCCATCATGTACCAAATAGAGCAGTTTTCGAATGACCAAAATTGTAATGGGGGGGTGGCGAAAATGTGGAATGGACAAGAGACAGAGTAACCCATCTTCCTCCACCTTTCGCAGCCACTCCTTCGGCTGAAGTGTCGTAATAGCACCCTCTGCTCTTTGCTCCATCAGTTTGCTAGCTGCCAAATGGGGAAACTTATCGGTATCTGCAAGGTCCTAGTCTTCAAACGTCATAGTCGAGGTGCATCCAGTTGTCGTTCCTTCGAGTGGAACCCCTTTAGGGAGAGTGTGATGAGTATGTTGTCAATGGCATCCGGATCTGTAGGGACCTTGGCCTTCCCTTTTCTTGGAGAAACATACTTGGGTCATCTTACTAGCTGGATATCTTCGTCTATCTCTTCATCTGGTTCGATTTATTTGACATAGGTCGGAGGATCTTCGTCCTCTTCATCACTCTCAATCATAAGGGTTTTGCCTTTTTCCTCCATTGACAACCTTCTGAATCATGGATTTCATGGAGACGTCCGGACCGGTCCTGCTACTTGGGGGTTCTTCTTGGTCCGCAGTGTCGTGGGTGATTTAGGGATTTTGGATGTATCATCCTTGGGTGTGGATATCAACCTGAGTAGGGACTCCTGTATTACCTTCAGCAGGGCTTTAAACCATGAACTTTCTCTTATGACTGCTTCATCCATCCTATGCCACTCTATTTGAACCTTGAACAATTTACTATGTAAGGGGCCAAATGGTGTGTGGTAACAAGCCAATTGTGCTTTATATACCATTTCCATTTCAAATTCGGTCATTCTCCTCGTTCGTGGCTTATTAATGTTATTTTGGAAGAAAATCCATTCAGTCTTTTGTCTTAATGGCCCACCGCCCGCTCCTCGGTGTCTTAAATGGGACATCTTGTCATGAAGAGTAGTTGTAATGGTCATCATCCATTCTACCCACACGGTAGCACAATCCCTAGTACGCAGATGCGTTCTATGCTCTTCACTAGTCCAGCGTGCCACGTCCGAATTGCACAACCTTCCTGCAGACTACTTTATAGTCTCCTGCCCTCTTTCAACCGCGTGGGGCACTGAGACTGGCCCTCTTATAGATAGTCAGGTAGTAGCACCCCTCGTGCAAACCTTCCTCTTCCCTGCTAGCTTGGGCTGTGGGCACCTTTCACATCCCTTTGAGTCAAGTAGTGCATTGCGGTCTGTGCTCCCTTGTTCACTAGGGTGTAGTTGCAACCATGATAGTAGGGTTACAGCTTGTTCAAGTATCGTAGGAGGGTCGGCTAGGTCCGGTCCCCTCATTTTCTCCTTCGCGTAGCCCATTTGTGTGACTCTTATTTTTATTTTGTCAATTTCCTCATCCACCCTTGCACTTTTCCTCCTGTGCCTGGCCCCCGCTTCCTCTAGTTCACGAAGTCTCATGTTGCTGCACTGAATGGCTTCCTGCAACTGTCAGATCCCTTCCTCCAAGTCTTCTTATTCAAGTCAAACTGCAGGGGCAATGGCTATGGAAATTCTCTTTGGTTCCTTGGTTTCAACACATTTATGCATGGGTAGAGTTCTCTGCACACACACTGCTGGGGTTATGGCTTTATTGGCACAACAAACTCTTGTTACGTGCAATTTCCATTGGGTTGATGGTTGCACAACATACAGTCATGCCCTCCATTGTAGATGGGTGCCCGAACTGCTATGTTGTGGCTACCTTGTTTGCCGCAGAAGTCCTCCAACCCGTACCTGCAACCTCCTTCTACCTCCATGCTCACTCCACCTCAGCTTACTATGTGCACGCCATACTGTTGCATGCAACGCTTCTTCCATCGCATCATACCGCTTCTTCTCTATGATTGAAGTGCCAAGGTTGACGAACTCCTCCTAATTTGTTGTGCCTTCGTCTGCTAGTCGTTGCCTTACTTCAATGGTTATGCGTCATAGTGATCTAATCATCATATTACAGTTAAGTGTTGTGACTTCATGCAATCAGTTCTACCATCGTTCAATCTCCTCATCTGAATTCGATATGCAGGAACTATCGCGCTCCCATGAGAGTCTTCCGTCCACTGAGGGATTCACCCAATCCTGGTTTTGTGCTGTTATCTGGTAGATGCAGTCTAGTTCATCATCACTTTCCTCGTCGCACATCGGTTCAGTTTAGCGTGCTCCTTCAATTGGGTCCAGCATAACTATTACCCAGAGTGACTTTTTCTTGAATGTCATTTTTCGTCTTTTTAAGTTGATAACCTCATTCATGTTTGTGGCCCAATATATTCCTAGCAATGCAGGGTATGGATTACTGTCATCAAAAATTTCTATTACCTCAAAGTCAGTCTGTGTACTTACACCTTCAATGTTCGTTGTCACCCCTTGCAGTCATCCCATCAGTAAGATATTTTGCTATTTGTCCATCCATAGTTGAATAGGAGACCATTGTAGTGCGAGCCTACCCATGCGTTCCCATGTTTGCTTAGGTAACACATTCGCATTTGACCCTAAATCTAGAATGACCTGGTCCATCTCGTACTCGTCGATTTGCGTTGTCATTCACTTCTCCCACCCAGTGTGCAAAGCATGCTTTCCTAGTTTCTGGATTACGCACGGCTCCTCTGACCCTACGCACTTAGTGATTAACTCTTGTAGTCCTTTAACTACTCTATTGTCACGTAGCAACTTCATACATGTCTCTAAAAAGGTGGTAAGCATAGAGGGATCCATTCTCGGCTCAATTGGATCCCTACTACCTGGGGTAGAGACTTTCTTGAAGCTCTTTCAAGCTTCCTTAGATGTCTCCTTCACCTGTTCCATCTCAAAGCTAGGTTCCCTTGAAAGAGAATCACAACCCTTCCCATCTTCTCTAGGTTGTTTCCGTGCACCTCCCCCTATAGTTGTGCCGCTCCTTAGTACCATGTTTACACTGGGGTCCTCTTCTCGCTGCTCTGACCTCATCATTTGGACATTTTGAGTTGAAGTGGGCTGCAATTACCCCTTTTCACGCATCTGGGCAATTAACGTCGGACAGTCTACCATTTCATTGTCAAACTGCTCACAGTATGGGTAAGATATTCTCATAGGGTTAGTACAGTCGCGAGTGCAGTTCCCCAGCCTGCCGTAATTATAACAGATTAATTGTCTGCGCCCTCGCCTATGCCCCATTCCTCTTCCTTGTCTGCGTCCTTGGAATCCCCAGCGTGGCCCTACGGCTGGGTTGAAACCCCACGCCTCAATTTGCATTCAATAAGCTGGGGTCCTCTCCATCATTAGCTCATAGCTTACACACGTTCGTTCGTCGTGACCCACTGATCTATAAAATTTGTAGTACAGCTATTGTGGAGTCTAGGTATACTTCTGCAATAGGTGACAATTGTCCGTTGCGTGCTTTCCTCTTACTTGACAAATTGTGCACCATAGCGCGGGCGCCGCACTTGACCCTGCTTGTACCTCTAGCCTTAATGCATCAGTACCCCCTTGCCAGATAGTTTGTGAATACGAGGCAATGATCCTTGCCGTGACCTTTACCTTTGAATTTGATACACCCTACTTCTGTATGCACCTCCGGTCGAGGTGCCCTTTCTTACTTCAAACTTTGCATTTCTAAGCATAGATTTTGTAGTTGCGCTTGGATTTTCTGAACTCCCAACCCTAGATCCTGTATTGGAGTTTCATGTAACCTCATTTCTGTCTCTAATGCTTTAGCTTGGGTTGAGATCTTTTGTTGTGATAGCGTCGTTCTCAGATGTGGTGTCAAAGATGCCACAAACCACATGCAGTGTTGTGCATTTGTCAATGTCATGTTAGCCTCGCGTATTGTACTCTTCAATATCTGATCCAGATCCCATGGGGTTTCCTCAAGTAGCATCGTGATCTCCTTGAACCTGATGATCAACTGCATCTCCGATTTTGGCCAGCTAAATTCTTTATTCAACGCATCCTGGATCGTCGCTATTCCCGCATTTGGGTGATCGCTAAAGTACTTTATATACCACGTTAGTGTGTGATCCTACAGCATGCTTACCAGAGTAGCCCTTTTGATATTATCATCTGTCATGCCTTGTGCTTCCCATATAGCCTTTACCACAAACCAGAACTGATCTAGTTCCTCACTTCCTACGCCTCTAAATATCGGCAACTTGATCGTACTCGCCATTCCAACCCTTGGTGGTGGCGAAGGTGGGGTAGGTGAAATGGGTTCGATGTAGGTGAAGTGGGGGATGGTGTGGATGGCGGTGGTACCATTGGAATGCGGTACTTTATCAATTGGATTGCGCTTCTCGGAGAGAACCCTATGAGCTCCTCCTCACTTTCTCATGAAATAGAAATCAGGGGACTGTTCTCTAATCCCTCGGTAGCCTCTTTCGCTTCATGTTCCCCCAAACATCAATGGATGCGCATAACCCATTTCAAACATAACAACATTTTAATCCAGGTATTCAACAATTTGATGTACTTACCCCACGGTCCTTGGAGAAAGCGCCTTTCTGCTTCGCTATAACTCACAGTTGTTTCAATTGCGAATTCGGTGATAAACCCGCCTATTATTCGATCCAACCAGTGACCTACTACCTGTGCAATTTTATCTTTAGATGCTTCCATCCTATGCACCAACTCTAGCGTCCACACGATGGGCTGATCTAGTCTGCACCTTCCCTGACTATCCGCTAGCCTCGTGATCCACTCGTATAGTTTTTTTGAGAAAGATGCGAAGAAGATCTCGTGGATCTCTATGTATATGTAGTGATCCAGCCACCTTTCCTCAGATATCCACGGATTTCTATTTTCCTGAACCACGAACTCGTGAAGCTTCTAATCGAACCAATCTTCAAGTTCTTTCTTCGTAGGGTTCCAGTGTTCCGACATCAGACATCCCTTAGGGAGATCCCGGTCCCGGCAATGGAACCATTTGTTGGCTTGTTGGGCCTTGACCCAGGTTTAGAAGAGTTATTAGCCAAACAAATCCCACAGTTACCGGCCCTTTCGGCAACAGCCCGCAGAGCGCGGACTGAGGTCTCACCTGAGGTAGCAGGGGAGGGTGCTGGAACCAGGTTTGTGCACCCTTGGATGTCTTGATGTGGTCTGAAGGGGTCACGAATCGTTCTGCGGCCTTGCGCCACTCTATACGGCTATCAAGATTTCACATAGATTTGCGCAGGTGTACTTTCTTATTGATGAAATTGTTACAAATCTGATCTTCTTGTTACAATCTTTAAGAAAACATTTAGCAATAAAACCCAAAGCGTGCAATCATAATTCTTTAATGGCATAAACTCATTTAACAGATGCATAAACAAAAATACAGTAGATCCACGATATTTTAGAAACAACTTATCCTTATTAATACCTTCTGTCAATACAACTAGACCCGCCCTATGCACTCAGCTGCAAGGGTCCACGCACACAGCTGCAGACTCTACCAAGGCTCTGCGCACACAGCTGCGAAGCCTCTATCTATCTACCAACACCCTTGACTCAGACTTATAGACGCTGAGAGAATATTATCTTCATAAACCCATTACTTTCAAGATTCAAAACAAAACTGACCTCTAGCCATAGAGCCTTGCTCTATTTATACATTCCCATGGTCCGCGGACCATGGGCAAGATGACTCACTTCCTATTATTTTATATTATTCTTGAGCGGACAACCCTTTGACTTGACTCATTACAATTCGTGCTCTGCACACTTCAAGGAGTCTTTACCATACTTTTACCCAAAATTGTGGGCTCTAAGCCCCAAAACTGTTACGCGGGGCCTCCGCTACCCAACAATTACATAGGTAGGCCTACATTTTTGGGCAGTGATTGCTTGATTTTGGAATGCAGTACAATTTAGTGTCAAAGGATACTTCACTAATTTGAATAATCATGGTATCGAAAAGCATGGTGACATTGCTATGGACCATTATCTTTGTTGTGTTTTATAGTTGGATGTGGGCTAAGAGGAATCATAATTTGAGAGATGACACCTTAGGAAAGGAGCATAAAAGGTTGATGCTTTCTATTTCATATTAGCAAGCTTGGCTCAACACTAAAGTTGAATTTTTTGGTGACAATGGGCAGTACCTTTGGAATTGCATAAATTTTTCCCTAAATGGTATTGGAGGTTGATGTTTTCTAGTGCACATTTGAGTGAGGACACCCTAAGAAGGGCATATAGAAAAACATGTTAGAGGTTCTTTCCCCATATCAACAGTGCAGAAGTTTACCTCCGTCATTCCTTTTTCATAAGGACCACATCCTTATTGTAAAATCATATTAAATTATGGGAAATCCCCTTCAGTGGTCTCTTAAAACCTTTTCCCCAATCAAGCACTAGCTTTTCTTGTAGTTCTTTCAAAATTCTAGTTCACTTGTCATTATGTATGAACGAAAATCCATTTCAGTGGGACGGATGGTAGATTCTTGTCAGTCTTCTCTATCATTTCTTGGATATTTAGAAACTATCGGTAAGTGTTTTGAAAGCTTTTTCTCCCCTATTAGAGAAACTCCCAACTTTCTTTCATGGGGCTGCCATATTTCAAGAAGATACTCTTAGAAACAAGATTGCAAGTCTTCTATCTTAAAACATTTGCATGGCACTGTCACTTTCTCATTTTTGTGTGGTCTTTAGTGTTTATATATGTTTTCATATCTCCTTTTTTTGTATATTATTGGATTTATCCTTTGTAGACTAGTATAGCTCTCACCCTATATCTCTCAATGGAAATCAAGTGATCTGTGGTTTCGGTGCCAAGATTCATTTCAAGGAAGATCTAGTTGAGAATAAATGATTTAATATTTAATGGTAAATTCATCAATATTGCTTGAATAAAAAACTCCAGCAAAGGAAGCCTTCAATCTAAATGACACAGAAAGGCACGTTGTAAAGTTGCAATCTACTGGAGGGTTCTTCATCCCAACTTCTATTCATTCTCGAGCTCAATATTTCTCCATTTAGATTGCCCTGAAGAAAATATTGATCCCTGGTGAAAATATCAGAACAAGTACATTATGCAATCATAAGGCACTTCCAAAGAAAATCGACTCATGTAGGAGCAGGAGGTATAATATTCATTCTGGAGGACGCATAAGTTGAAAATACTCCTGTAATATAGAGAACTCTACTAACATGGTAGAAGCTCTAACAATGTTTTAAGGGTTGAAATTTTGAAATATTATATGAGTTGACAGAGGAAAACATAACGAGGGATAGAGACTCTTAGGTTATAGTTGTAGCTCTAAATGGGGATCATGGCATCAATCTTCTTCATCATAATATGATTATTGAACAATGTATTCATCTCTTAAAGTCATTCATGGAAAAGAAAATTATGCAAATTGAATAGATGGCAGAGAGCACCTCAAACAAGCAATGTAGTTTATTTTCTATCATAGATAAAACTTGTTCCAGGCAAGACAGACAACTAGAATGTTATCTAGATGCCTGATATTCCTGCATTCATAGTTGTTGTTGCTACAACTTTGGGTTCCAATATAAATGGAAGAAGGAGTCGATGAAGGTGGAAATAATTTTAGAGCGAGATATCAATAGCAACGAAGTTAATTTTGAATAAAATCTATAATAATAACAATGTGAGCGAATCAATTTCAACACCAATGATTCCTGTGGCAAATGAACAGACCCTTAATTCAGTTTTGAAACATCTTGTGTTTCTCTTAGTATGCGTAAAGGAGGCCTGCATAGTAGCCTAAATGAATTATGAAAAAGAATGACAGATGCCACAAAATGCATCTTTGTGATGTTGTTTCACAATACCAAGTTATATTTCTTGACAACACTCCTGGAAACAAAGAGAACAATGACCAGAATGAAGCAGAGGACTTTACTTTTTCAAGATTTCCCCTTGCGAGTAGGTGTAAAAATAAGCGACGTTCCTCAACAATTATGTTGAGATTCAACAGTTTTCTAGTGGCATAAGTTACATGAAGGTTATGCAAAATACATCCCCTGGAAATGGTTTTTCCCATACCTCTCATCAATGAATTAACGACCTACATTTGTTCCGGTGACACTTTATCTCTCTTCCAAAAACCGCTAAGGGTGATCCTGGAGCCAGTTTTTAGTTTTAGGAAACCACAGTCTTTGGATGATGACTATGCGACAAAAGATGGAACTACACACTATCCATGTCCACCATCGTCCCTAACTATGCATGTGTTTAAATTTATGAGTTTAAGGGGGTTATCGAAATATTATATATGATATTTCTATATGGTATATAAAATTAAACCATACCATTGTAATATGTATCATGTTTAAAATTTTCCAAAAAAGAAAGAAAGGAGAAATAGTAGTTTTATAACTGCTTTGAAAAGTCATTTTTATCATTGATTAGATAGTTGAGTTCAAAGGCAGAAATAAGAGCCTAGAAATGGTCCTAACCTGAACTATAAATTGTTTGGTGGGCTTTGTGGGGAATTTAGTTGGTTCATGTTATGGTTTCTTTTAAGGGTCTTACTTTTCTTTAGGGTGTGATATGTAAGCTAAAATAAACTAAATATCAAAAGCTCTTGAAATTGGATGCCTTCTAATATGAATTTTATATAAGCTTAGTGTCTGGTGTGTAATTGTGTGAAAGTGATGAAGTGACCATGTAAAGTGTGACAAGATGTGGATATTCGGTGATTTGTTCCAATATTCCCCTACTTATGCTAGATTTCAATTGTTCCTTGCATGAAAAAGAAACGATATGTGGATAATGGGTTGCTTACTCTTTTTCCTATTGCACTATGTGAATTTCAAAACAGGGAGATGGAAATTCAATTGCTTTAAGAAATTTTTCATATGCAAATCCAGGTTCGTCTAAGAGACACAAGGGAAGCAGAGATTACATACTTTTTGTAATAACATTTTATCATGGTTCCATAAAATGAAATAAATGAATTCTTTGGTTAGTAACAATATTTGTGGATGATGGGCTAGTTACTCCTTTACTAATTAAGCTATTTAAAGATTGTGAACAAAAAGAAAAGAATATCTAATTCCTACACTAATTGTGATTAGTAACGAAACTAAGCAATCTAAACTGATTGTAAAAAAACGATTGCAAAGGTGAAGGAAATTCACTAAAGACTTCTAATCACCTGAAAAATGTGAAATTATAAGGCATTTTTTATTTTCTACAAAATCTTGTGGGTTTCTCATTGCAGAGACGTGAATTCGCATCTATTAGAGGAAAAGTCATGGAGTGTGCATATTGTTGGTGTTCAGATATGAATCATACAATTCACCCTATTCCACATTAATTGTCAACCCAGGGCTCGACTAGTTATTTCAAGGCTATCATGCAAGGTATATGTAGGCCACATTTTCCCTACCCTGTATTGAACATTCAATCATAAACATAAAAATGTATAGAAACAAGTAATAACTGTAACAACAATTTAAAACTCTCAACAACAAACTTGATAAATAACTACAACAACAAGGAAATAATGCAACAAAAATAAACCTACGCACACCACTAATCCAACAACACATAGTGAGGAGAGTGGGGCTCAACTCCCTGATCAGGGTTGTGGTAAGACCAAGAACATAGAATGCTCAAAAGATCAGAAATTACATTAATCAAAATGAAATTACGAGGGTTTGTTGTTACAAGCTCAGTATTCGCATATATATCCTAGTTATCTCTTTCCCAGCCTCATAACCTTGATTATACATTTCAATTGACAACTATTAATTCCTAAGATTACGATAGTTATCTACCTACAAATACACAACGATTTTCTAAATACAATAGAATACAAAGATATTAATTGTGTTGGTTAATAAGTTGAACCACCATTGCAGTTGATATCCAAAGATAGTGTTTCCATCTCGATAGTAACCATACACTGAATCATGGTCTTGATCATAATTCCTTCGAACCTTCAAGGAAACTTAAGTTAGCAAGTCTCTTTAGGAAATAATCCCCTACGATTACGCTTCATCTACTAATAATTCACAAAGACATGACAATAGGTATACCTTTTTTGTTTAGAATACAAATTCACCCAGCAAGGACATGAAATAGGTACAAGAAAGGGGTAAAAAGGCAGGTAAAAATTTGGCAAATTTAGCAACCAATATCTCCCCCCAACTAGCCTTTCTGCATGTCCTCATGTAGCTCATTTTCTGCACATATCTAGGTTGGAGCTATTGTGGTTAGCATGAAGTTGTGCAAGGTCATATCTTGCGGCCATATTTGTTCTGGGAATCTTAAATCCATCTGTTTGAAGGACATCCTTCCACCAATTCTTGTCTACCACATAAGCTGGTGTGTACTTCTCAGCTGATAGAAAAATAATGGGAAACTAAAATCTCAAACCTATCCATCGGGTCCCACAATATTGAATACACATGATATATCATGCTATTCTTTCCAAATCCTGAACAAAATTAGGGGCCCCAAAAGGTTCGTGTACCCTCCCTGCTGATGACGACAACATCCATCATTTCTGACAATCGTCCTAGGCCTCCTCCTCACAAGTCAAAATCTATTTTGTACACATGTCAGTGCACCACTTCTGTGTTGTCAGCATCTGACCCTTCCGTCAAGGTATGATATTTGTTAAAAATATCCATAGTCTCACATTGCTCCATTCTGATTACAAGTGGCATGTTCGCTTTATTCTCTTCGAACATGTCGAAGGCTTTCTTCCATTTAACCTTGTTAAGCGTGAAGGAGGTGCAGGATCTCAGCCAAAAATCCCCCACATATGGAATTGGATTGAATGATTGATCATTCCTCAAAGATAATCGTGCATGTAGAGCTCACACATTAAGTATTGGTTCAAGATATTATGAGTCCTCTGGATCCGCAGACACTGTATAGGATCCTTCATTTAATTTCCTTTTTATTGATGGATACACTCTAAACAGAAGAATAGGTATTATTCATGGAGGAAAAAAACATAAGTATTAGCAGGAGTTTGGCACGTCATCACTTGCTACACCAGCACAAGCATTTCATCCTTGTCAACCTTCAGTAGTTGCACTTTCTCTTCTAATTCCTCAATGTTTCTTTGCTACTTCTCCTATTTGTACTTTTCTTTCTCTATATCGGTCATGTAATCAAATACCACTCTTGCAACTTGTTCTTGAATTCCTCTCACTCCTTCCTGGTGGGCTTCCATAGGGATAGACCCCTGTTGAACGTAAGACACAGTAGTTTTCCATTTCTGAATTTGTGCAGTTAACAAGAATTCTCGTGAATCAAACAGATGCAAAAATGACTCAATCTGTGTGTGTATTAAAGTCATAGGCCTATCTTCAGTTTTAATTGCTGCTAAATTGGTTTCAGTTCCAGGACTCACGGCAGCCCAACCGGAATTCCTCTTTTTCTTCCTCACCCGTCTCCGTAAGGGAAACACTGGCTTCCTTAGCTTAATAATTTCCATTTTTAATTTCATGTTCTCCTTAAACTATGACAAATATCTTTCCTAGATGGAGGCCCTTCCCCTTGCACATTGTTCAATGAATTCTTGTTTAATAACAACCTCCTCCATTGGTCTCACGACCGGTGTTGGATTTGGCGAATTAACGTCAGTGAACTTGTCAACCGGCTCTTGTTTCACCCTTATTTCTTTTCTTTGCTCCAAAATTCAGGGGTCGGCCCTAGCAGCTCCTTACATAGGTCTTGGAACCTCCATATCTTCCCTGAATGGCTTCAGAGCCACTGCAGGCTCCTGCGAAGTAACATCTTCAACATCCTTTTCCTATGGTTGCTTTGTTGCTCAGACGTCTCCTTCCATTGGCAACATTGCCACACAAGAACCAACGTAGACTGGTGGGAAAATTGGGCAATTTGAAGAGTTGGTTAGTACCAACAGCAATGTTTCCTTCCAACGGCTCTGTCGGAACAACATCATCCATGATTTCTTCAACTTGCCTTTCAATCGACACTAGTTCTTGTGTGACAGTGTTGATCACCAACTCTTCAAATTGCCCAATTTTCCCACTAGTCTACGTTGGTTCTTCTGTGGCAATGTTGACGATGGTAACTGTAGTTGTCCCTACAAATCTTAATATCGAGGGAGAGAGCTTTTCTCTTACCGAGCAATTAGGGGAGAGAAATTTTCTTACCCTTCTTGGTAGGGACGCAGGAAGCAGAGAACGAGGGATATCCTCCTCAATCTCCATGCTTTCAATTCCTTCTGCCTCAAGTCCTTCAATTCTATCTCCTTCCCCTTTATCTATTAGTTTTTCTGCAGTCTCCTTCTCCTTTCCTTCATGTGCTTCTTCCGCCACTTATTCTTCTATCTCACCTACTTGCTTGACATTCAACGTTAGTTCTTGTGTAACAACATTGTCTATTTTTCTTGTTTCTCCCAACTTCCTTCCACCACTTTGGCAGGTGACGTTGGTTCTTGTGTAACAACGTCGCCTGAAGTTTCTTCTACTACCGACAATTCCTCCATCAATTCAGCAGTCAACACTAGTTCTTTTGTAACATCATTGCCTGCACTCCCTTTCACATCCATTACTTCTGCTTCCAAGTCAATATTTGACGTTGGTTCTTGTGTAACAACATCATCTATCATCTCTTTCTCTTCCGATGATTCTGTCATTGCTTCTTCCACCGGGTCAACATTCAGCGCTGGTTCTTGTGTAACAACGTCATCTACGGTCCCTTCCTCTCCCACTAACTCTTCTTCCTCTCTTTCCGGCATCATGGCCACAATTTCTTTTTCTGTTAATTCAGTGAATTGTGGCCAAGCCACAGAATTCTGTGACAGGGCATGCATCGCCAACAGCCTAACAAGCCCATGGTTTGTGAGTACCGCCAACACTTGGCATGAGCAACGAGCAAACCGTGCCATCAACTAAAGGTTATTCCATAAGAAAAATGACATATCTAAAGAATACACTTTATGGAACCAAAGACATTCAAGAAGTTTAAAATGATATTTTAACAGGGTAGAGAGTTGAACTTCACAAGTAATGTATCACATAACGATGTATGCAACCTCAACCCATGGATGTGGCAAGGATTTCTGATCGTATCCCCTTCCCTTATGAACCACAGTTTCTCCTACTTGTAAGAATAATTTCAGAAATTTGGGTAAGGGAGATTTCCGAGTGAACCATTTCTATCCTCCTTGTAGCAATCCGTTGATAGTCCATATGATTTCTTAAGTGACGGGAATGTCTGGCCCATGGACTCTGAAATAATTCTTATCCAAATTAAATTCAAATTTGATTGTAATGGCTTCATCTAATCCTTGCAACCTCTCAAAATAGGTGTGCCATCCTACATCTCAAAAACCCTACCATACATACGGATGGTGCATGACATGCGTTGTATCTTCCTGTTCATGCCTAACATCTTGCCTACCCATTCTGGTAGTTTTTCTGTAAAAGCACTCAAAGTAGCAGCAAAACCATTGAGGATATAGTTAGCCGATAAAGTTGTGATGACAAGGATTGCAGTGGAAAAGTATGCAATGATCAGGAAATCCTGACAAAGGTTATGGGAAAAATCCATGGTAGATGATGATAATTATTGCAATTATTCGATAGCATTGGAAAATACCATAATTCAATGCTATCGTACCTGATTCAAGGTCCAATGTGTATGGATAAATGTGTAAGGTATGGTGGGGATCAAATTAATGATTGTGGCATGTGCAAGTTGGCATGAGGTTCAACAGCAATGATGATCCATAATTATTGCTATTAAATATGACATCTTTAGCATTAAATGCGATACCTGCCCCCAACTAAGCGATGACCGTCCACGGTCATGTCTAGTCATGTCATAGGTTAAATATCAATCAAATCCACGAGGTCGTTCGGGGATGTACTTGGTGACATACTATGATAGATTAATGACATTGGAGGAGTAATAGCACTAAAGGAGTAACAACACCAGTGAAGTACTTAGACGGAATCACCACGAACAGAGGAACAACACTGGAGGAGTAACAACACTAGAGGAGTAATAGAACCAGTGAAGTACTTTGACAAAATCATCATCAGTGGAGTAAGAGAACCAGTGGAGTAACAACACTAGTGAAGTACAACAAAGTTAGCATCGGTGGAGTAACAACACTGAAGAAGTAACAACACCAGTGAAGTACCTACAAGAAAAATAATGATAGAGTAGTAACAACATTTTATTGTGTGTGTGTGTATTTTTATTTTTTATTCTCGATTTAAATGAGAGGTGCAGAGGAATAGTTCTCTACACTAACAAATGCAAAACAAGAATTATGAGAGAGATGTTTAATAAAGGAGTCTTTAGAAGTTGGACGGTGATACAATCTGAGGCTATGTCCATTTACAATCAAGGGAGTATGTGCCTCATTAATTTTTACAAGTCTAACACTCTCGTTATCAAACATTGTGTCAACTTCATATGGTCCCATCCATATAGAGCATATTTTTCCCTTCATTCCTTTGAACCAATATTCATAGAGCAACGCCTAATATCCTCTTTGAAACAAATTTTTCTTAATGAATTTGTTAGTCCATTTATTTTGCTGTTGTTGAATCGTAGTAGTGTTCTAGACAACTATCAAATGAATTTCATCCAACTCATTTCACTATTCCAGTCAGTGTTTTTGGGATTCTAAAAGATCCAAACCTACTTCAAGGGTTGTCCTGCGCATCTTAATTTTGAATTCTACAATAAAAAAAGGAGATTTCCCGCAGACACACTCATATGGTGAAAATCCTGTTGTGTTCTGCCATGTTGTTCTATACGCCCAAAGTGCCTCAAGAAGCTTTTGGACCCAATTTTTGTGATGGTTTGTTACATTCTTCATAAGGATATTCTCCAACACCTTGTTCATCCTCTCAACTTGACCATTCGCCTGAGGATGATATGGAGACATCACCCTATGCTTGATTCCATTCTTCTTCATAAGTCCTTCTATCATATGTGATGTGAATTGTGCCCCTCCATTTGAAACTATTTCTATACGAGTCTCGTACCGAGCGAAAATTTCTTTGAATAAGAAGTTTGAGACAACCTATTATGTTGCTTTCACAACAGCCTTGGTCTCTACCCACTTTGTCACATAAAATGTGAACTTTATGATGTGAAGGCAAATTGAATGGCCCAAAAAAATCAATAACCCATTTCTCAAAGGGCTCAAGAGCTAGTTGATGCTATAATGACATGTAATCTAACCGACCATGCTGACCCATCCATTGGCAGTTATCGCACCCTCAAACACATTTCCTTGCATCACGAAAAATAGAGGGCCAATACTACCCCATCTATAACACCTTATGACTTGTCCACTTATCTTAAAAATGCCCTCCACAGGGCCATCATGGGTAGCTTTCAGGACATCATAGATGTCATCTTCACCTATGTAGCACCGGATCTACTTCTCAGGTCCTATATAAAAGAGGTATCCCTCTATCCATGAATAGCGGGCACTATGATGGTTAGTCTTTTGCTGCTCTTTGTATAGCAAGTGTTGAGGTACTTTTCTTTTAGCAAGATAGTTAGCAATATTTGCATGCCATGGTGTGTGAGAAGAAATTTCAAAGACATGTTCCTCTAGAAAACTATCCTCTATAGGTGTACCTTCATCACTACTATCCAACCAAGATAGGAAATTTGCAACTACATTATCTTTCCCTTGGCTTATCTACAATGGTAATATCAAATACTTGAATTAACAATAACCATCTTGTAATACGACCAAGAGTTGTTGGTTTATTCATCAAATACCTGATGGTTGTATGATCAGTGTACACAAAAGTGGGATACTCTATAATGTAATGCCAAAACTTATCAATAGCATAAATAATAGCCAAAAACTCCTTTTTAGTTACCGTATAGTTTAGTTCAATAGGAATCAGGTTCTTGCTAATGTAATAGATCATGTACAATCTCTTGTCCTCTCATTGTCCCAAAATTTCCCATACTATTGTGTAAGAAGCATCTATAAAGATATGAAATGGGAGCTTTCAGTGAAGACCATGTAATATTGAAGCTTCGCAAAAAATTTCTTTGATTTCCATGAAGGTTGCTTTACATTCACCTGTCCACACAAATTTTGTGTCTTTAGGTAACAATTGAAAAAGTGGGAATGTTATCTTAGAAAAAAATTCTATAAAACATCTATAATATCCAACATAACCAATAAAACTACACACCTGTGTTAGTGTCTTAGGTGTAGGAAAATTTAATACTACCTCTATTGTGGCAAGATCAACCTAAATTCCTGCAGTTGAAAGCAGGTGTCCCAGAAATATTCCTTCTTCCATCATCATGTGGAATTTCACTGTACTAATAGAAACATGTGTTTTCTTACATATTTTAAGTACTTTCTCTAGTTTTTCCAGACCTTCTTCAAAATAATCCCCATATGGGGTGAATTCATCCATGTAGATTTCAACACTATCATTGACTAGATTAGAATAAATTCCTAATATTTCCCATTGAAAGGTAGCGAGTGCATTACAAAGACCAAATGGGAGGACACAGTATGCAAAGGTTCCCCAAGGGCATGTGAAGGTAGTTTTATCTTGATCCTCAAGAGTTATTTGAAACTGGTTGTATCTACTAAATCTGTCCAGAAAGGAGAATAACTTCTTTTCGAATAATGTATCAAGGACCTGGTCAATAAAGGGTAAGGAAAAATGATCATTTTGAGTTTCTTTATTTAATTCCTTGTAATTAAAACAAATCCGCCACATTCCATTTTTCTTCAGAACAATTACTAGTGGGGACACCCATTTACTATCTGAGATTGGGTAAATAAATCCCACATCTAATAGCTTCTTTAATTTATCTTTGCAATGTTCTTTAAGGCAGGATTCATTCTTCTCTATGGTCGCCTAGTAGGTCAAATTTTTTCCTTATTGTATATGTGAGGGGTACATAGGTCAGCAGGGATTCCTTTCATGTATGTATATTTCCAGGTGAAGGCTTCTTTTATTCCCGAAGGACTTTAAGTAATCATTCATACTGGGAAGGTGAAAGGTTAGGATTAATGTCTAGCATTATCCCTAGTTCGATTTCTCTAGGAACATTGTTACAAGGTACAGTTATAAGAATGTTTTCAAGTTCAATCTTTGATTCAATGGCTTCTTGAACATTGCAACCCAAACAGATACTTAGCTGGCGGGTTGAATTAGAAATGGAGTTAGGACTGTTGATAAAGGTACCAATAGAATCATCCTCTATTTCATCCTTAAGACATAGGGCCTCACCAATGGTAAGAATTGCTCTAAATTCTTCATTTTTAGGTTTAGGCCCCTTTGTAGGTAGATATTTTTGTATTAAGGTAAATCTTGGTTTATCTCATGAACTCGGTTTTGCAGGGGGATAAAGGATAATGTTCTTTGTGACTTCCCCATTGGATATTACCATATTTCCTAACCGACACCCAATGTAAGCATCTACAATCGCAAGCCACGGTCTTCCTAAAATCAAAGGATGCCCACCAGTAGAGGATTGGGGGTGTAATACCAAAAGATCAACATGGTACTACTATGAGTCTACTGAAATGGTTATATCTTCCAACTTCCCTACCGGTCTTACAATAGACCAATCTACCAATTCTAGGACGGTGGGAGTTGGTTTAAGGTTTCGCACTCCCAAGGTAATCATAGTTGCAAAAGTTATTACATTAATTGTGGCCCCCAAGTCTACCAAAACATTTGGATATCAATCCCATTAATCTGTACTATAAGAATTAGGTTCCCCGGATCCCCATATTTAACAAGTGTAGGCTTCCACAACATTATGACTGATAATTTTCCCATAACATGAATAGTGAGCTGATCCTTTGGTTTCCTTCCAAGTTTCTTAGAGCGATATTATTTGATAGTTTTGGCATAAATTGGCACATCCCTCATAGCCTGAAGTAACAGGATTATGACAAATAAATTTTGGAATTCCCCTAAAAAATCAAATTCAAGATGAGGATTATGTTTGCTCAAGGATAGTCTCTCAAGATGGGGTGGACTAGTATGACATCCTCAAGTAACAATTGTTTGAGAGCGGGGTTTTTGTTCCATAGGAGTTTGCGTTGACTCATCCATAGTTGTTCTAGAAGAATTCCTAGGTTTTGGTTCTAAGACTTAATCATCAATATGTTCAACAATCATTGGTGAAGTTTGAGTATTTACCACCCGACCAGACTAGAGATTTAATCTGTAACATTCCACAGTGGAAATATTGTATGCAGGAAGGTTGAGTGTCTCAGCTTGTTGGACACCCCTATTGTTTGTATTTGGGTTGGATTTAACAGGCAGTTGTGGATGAAGAGGAGCATTACTAATGGAGGCATTAGAAGTCAGTTGTAATTGTTGTTGTGGCATAGGCTAGGAGAACTATCCTGAAGGAGTAGGTCCAAGCCAATTATGGGACCATGAAGAGGTTGGACCACATTGAGGGAACCATGGTTGCCAAGGAATTGGATATTGACAATACTACGACCATGAAGTTGAAAAAGGTACAGACTGAGGCCCAAAATTCAAATTATTAAAATACTAAGAGGGGTCTTGAGGCATACCTTGATTCATGTTCAGTGGCTGTGGTTTCCATGGTTTCCTTAATCCCATGAAGTACAACTAATCTACCTCTTCCTTTTCTCCCTGAAAAATTGCCTTAATCCCAGGAAGAGTTGGACACATGCTAGTGGAATGACTTTGCTCACATATCAAACAGGTCTTGACAGTACGTTCCTTCAGCGGGTGCTTCTTTTGGCATTGAGGGAATAAAATGGCCATAGCCTTCTTCACTTCCATCTGGTTCTATTTTTCCTGTAAAATGCATAGCTATGAGGACAATGTGCTCAAGATATCGGTCCTAATTTGTCCATCAAGTTTCCAATTTATTCTTTTGTAACTCCACCGTTGGATATCTTGAGGGTTCGTATCCCTTGCTATTGGTAGTGCTGGACCCACCAACATTTAATGGATCACCCCGGTATGAAGTCCCAAGTAGACCTCACACCATTTGTTGTGGGAGTCCCATCTGGTATGATGGCTCGATTGCCATTGTCTTAAGGATTTGCCTCAACTCTTGCTTGTCAGCACAGGAGGGTGGTTCGATTTGTCTTTGAGAAGTGAGGTTCACGTGCCTAGTGAGTGTAAGTTTACTTGTACCAATGGTTCTTTCACTGTGAGGGGAAAAGGGTGAATGTGAGTTCTAGGTTGAAAGGGATCAGTCCCAACTCAGCTAGGGACACACAACACAAAGGACATACACAGCTTCTGGCAGAGCAGTCCACTCGGATGCAGCAATCACAACATACAAGGTAAGATAACACATACAACACTCACAAATCAGTCTGAGATGCATGCAATGGTTGTTACAGAAAGGTTCATGTGAAAGGTATGTTTGATGTCTGACAGAGCAGTCGACACGGACAAGACAACATTAACAGCATATACAACACATTTCCATTAATAGATTATTCATTACAACAAATGAATCATTTCAAATGTAGAACACATGGTTAAATAAACATGCATTACAAGTGTTAAATATCAGTCTTACAAAAAATGCAATACATGTGTGAAAACGTGCTGGCCTATTGATATGCTTCTGAATTAAGGGAAAATTCCAAGGCACATCACTACACCATACATCACTAACCCCGTTAGCGGGATGTCGGAGCCACTACTTACTCCTCAAAGAAAATATTACAGAATCTCTTGGCTATGTGGGAGGACCTAAGGTGAAAAGTCCTCTCATGTACAAATGAGGGGGGTATTTATAGCCAAGGGTAAAACTAACCCTTGTGGTTGTTCGACTACCCTCATGACCATTCAACTTCCATGACTTTCCAACTTACATGACTCTATGTTCAACAAGTGGGTCTCTTGGATTTCCATGCTACATCACATTAATTGACAACAAGCCCATAGTGGAGATGTGGGCAACATGACTCATGACTTGACTCGACATTACTTGACAAGACAATGTTGGTACATTCATGCTGCTATTGGAGTGCATGTCGAGCTATAATGTTGTTAAGTGATGGATGTCTTCATTGTGTATCATAGCTTCACCTCCTCATGGAAAAGTGCGTTGAGTCTTCGATGGTCCTTGGTTCACTTGATGAAACTCTAGCGTGTTGTTCCTTTCTTTCATATTGGAAGGCTTGACAGGCTCACTTGTTCGTGAAGGTGCATGTTCGTTACATTTGTCCACTTCGCATGCTTCATTCGTTCATCCATTGGTGAACCTATCCATCTACATGTGCTCCCTTCATTCATCCCATTCGCCATCTTGACATGTTTATGGGCATACATGTACCTTCAGTCACTCATGACAAGACGACATCAAATCCAAAACCTCCTAGTCTACCATGACACCTGATCATTTGGATGCAGGTGACCAAGAGAGGCAACAGGGTTTTGATGCGAGATGATGGCTCCAGGAAACTACTGATGAAAGTTGTGCAAGAGTCACTGAGGGATGCAGATAGACAATCTGAGTTGATAGTGACTATCTACAATGTCTGGCTTGGATGGGAGGCAAAATTGCACAAATTGTAAGAGGGACAGTCTGGGTTGCAGGAAGGCAGGGGAGGCATGCTCTGCGTATTTTCTACAATGAACAGTTAGCAGGGCCTGGACAGCCAAATTTGTGCAATTTTCCAGAGGAACGGGTCGGGCTACATGAGGGGTTAGTAGGCAGGTATTGCGCAATTTTTTTGGGGAACTGCCCAGGAGACTGGCAGTAAGATCTGCGCAATTCCTAGAGGGAACTGGTAGTTGGCTGTTGGGGTCACTAGCAGCCAAATCTGTGCAATTCCCAAAGGGAACTGCCAGTTGGCTACTGGGGTCACTGGCATTCATATCTGTGCAATTCTTAGAGGGAATTGCCAGTTGGCCATTGGGTCACTGGCAGCTAGACGTGTGCAATTCCCAAAGGGAACTGCTAGTTGGTTGTTTAGTCACTGGTAACAGAAACTATTGAATTCCTGGAGGGAAAATGTAGTCTTCTGCTGGGAGATGTTGGTTGGAAAAATGCATTAAGGCTAGGAGGCCAGCCTGCTAATAATCTCTACGCAATTTCTGAGCTAAGCTGACTGATGGGCAATGAGAGGCCTTCTCATGAGCACTGTGAAATTTCTAAGATGAACATCCTGTCGAATGTTTGGGTGGCCAGCATGAGTGCTGAATGAATTGCTTGCAGGAAGCACAACTTGAAATAACTAGCTTAGTGCTTCTATATTGTTTTGGTTGACAGTTGATGAAGTCGAAAGTAGGGTGATGGTCTAGTTGTCAGTGAGGAGTCTAGTCATCAAACTTTTAGTAAAAATGACTACATGTGTGAACAGTCGAAAGATGCATAGGTGATCATATGGAAACACACTTGCATGACTTGACGATGAAATGAACAAATCATCTAGATACACATGTTCAACATGACTAACTGATGGTGCAAGTGACAAGCGTGACACTCATGATTGATCATTCATAATCGAGATGACGCTTGCACGATAATGAATATGACTCCATGTGTGAGTGCAACAGATGCCTTCATGGTGAACACAACAAACACATACGAAGCAAAGACTTTGAGCATAACCAAAACACGGTCGTAAGCATGACTTAGACATCAACATGTAGAGACTTGAGTACAGTAAACAAGCAAAGTGAATGTAAAGACTCACACGAGCTCATGGAGTGAACCTGAGTGTGTGCAGTCATCAAGTGAAACTCTCCAAGGGGGGGCTCCAAAATTGGTGCAGGCCAAAATTTTGGATGGTGGTTGTAGCCACTACAACACCTACATATGCCTCGCATATCCACATGAACACTTAATGCACAATTCATAGATGGTTTTGAATTCTTTTTTTGATATATCTCCATTTCCTACTATGTTCAAGAGTTCCAAAGATTCCTCCCTTAGTGCCTAGAGAAAGATTCTCTTCAAGATGTCCTTGTCTAGATCACTATGGCCTAATATATACAAACTATATTTGAAATGTTCCACAAAGTCCTCCATGTTCTCATCTTCTTTCTGCATAATCTTAAAGATTTCTTCCTTAACATCTTGGGATTTGCAGTACTCTTGATATTTTTCAAGGAAAATTGTCTTCATATCATCCCATGAGGTAATACATTCTCCCCCTAAGCCCTTAAACCATCTCAAAGTGTTCCCTTCAAAGTGGCGAGGAATATCTTTAATTTATAAGCATTATAAATATGTTCATTCCCCTAATAGACAACGTCAAATTCAAAAACGACTGTGTCTGGATCTTCAGAAGAAAGACCATGGAAGTTAGGTAATGATGTCAAAGGAATAGGCTTCATAGGCGCATCATCCCTAATATATCCAATTGGGAACTTGATCGAAGAAGTTGTAAGAGCCATGAATATCTTCCAATATTCACTTGGAATCTCAACAAGTTCTAGTTGTTCTATAATGTGTGGTTGAGTTTTTTTAACAACATTTCCTCAATCAAATGGTGTAGTGAATTCTCTCAAGTCTTCTTCTTCTTCTGAACTCACAATGTTCAGTTCCTTCGATCTTCTGCTTACTACTTTTTCTTCACTAAATTGTGTTTTTTTATTGGGGGAGGTTCTAGTTGTGAAACTGATTTCCCTCCAGATCTCGTATGAGATCTCACCCTAACAACAGCTCAAGACGATGCCCCTAACTCATATTTTAAAATGATTTCTTGGATGTAGGTAACTTTGCCTAGATCTTTCCTTCCTCTTTTTAGGGTTCTTCCTCTGCCCTTTTTATTCATATCTATGTCCATGCAATCAAAAAGTAAAGAAAGCATTTAAGAAAATCTAAAGCCCGGGACCTGAAGTAACGTGAAAAATTCCCTCCCCAGGACAAGAAAGTGGCCCCTAAAAAGAAAGAAAAAGAAGGAAAAACAAACCAACCACAAAGTCTAAGATCAAGACCTGAAACAGGGTGAAAAAAAAAAGTTCCTTCCCAGGACAAGAGAGTGGTTCCTATGAAAGAAAAAAACAATCTAATGCTTAGGACCTACAGCGGGGTAAAAAAACATTCACTCCCCAGGATGAGAGTGGTCCTTTGGTCAATACTGGTCATTGTTTCTCACCTTTGATAGCCTCCCCGACAACGGCACTAAAATGTTGGTGTTCATAAATGAATCATACAATTCATCCTATTTCACATTAATTGTCAACAGGGGGCTCAAATGGTTATTTCAAGGCTATCATGAGAGGTATATGCGGGCCACAGTTTCCCTACCCAGTAATGAACATTCAATCATAAACATAACAATGTGTAGCAGCAAGTAATAATTGTAACAACAATCAGAGTAACAACAACTTAAGACTCTCAGCAACATACTTAATAAATCATTACAACAACAAGGAAATAACACAACAAAAATAAACCTACGCACATGACGAATATAACAGCACTTGGTCAGGAGAGTGGGTCCAACTCCCTGATCAAGGTTGTGGCAAGATCAAGAACTATAGAATGCTCAAAAGATTAGAAATTACATTAATCAAAATGAAATTAAAAGGGTATGTTGTTACAATCTCAGAATTCTCATATATCTCCTAGTTGTGTCTTTCCCAACCCTGTAACCTTACTTATACATTTCAATTGGCAATTGTTAACTCCTAAGATTATGGGAGTTGTCTACCTACAAATACACAACGATTCTTGAAATACAACATAATACAAAGATAGCAATTGTGCTAGTCAATAAGTTGAACCATAATTTCAATAGATATCCAAAGATAGTGCTTACAGCTCGATAGTAACCATACACTGAATCGTGGTCTTGATCATCATTCCTTCAAATCTGCAAGGAAACATAAGTTAACAAGTCACTTTAGGCAATAATCCCTTATGAATATGCTTCATCGATTAATAATTCACAAAGACATGACAATATGTATACCTTTGTTGTTTAGAATACAAATTTACCCATCAAGGACATGAAATAGGCAGAGGAAAGGGATAAAAAGGTGGGTAAAAATTAGGCAAATTTAACAACCAACACATATGTTAGATAATAAGCCACACGGTTGACAGAAAATTGTAAATTAACAAGTTTCTTTCCCCACCTTAGGCTCATGGGATCCTGAAAAAAATTGAGAGAGGTACTAAATGCCCTGTAGGTTGAATATGCAAAGAGAAGATCCTACAAACACAACCTTTAGATTATATAAAATACAACATTATGGTTGTCATTCCTGTGGTAGTGTATTTGTGGAAATGGTGTACCAAAAGAAACCTCCTTAGTAGTTCTCTGCAAAGGATCACAAACAGAGTTGGTGTTGTTAGTGAAAGAACTTATATAAAAAAAGTATTACAAATAGTGGAAACAATGCATATACAAACATGAACTAAAACAAAGAGATAAAGACACAAACAATGCTCAATGGAGAAAACAAGTCAACAAAATAATGGAAAAAACTCCATTTATTGATTGTTGATAGTAGAAGTTGGATACAATAGATGAATCTTAAACACTTGAAGAGAATTCTTTGAGCTATGGTGCTAAAAAATACTCAGCAAGGAGGCTCTTTTCCTCAATCTCTTTGCAAGCTTCTCCTCTCTCTCAAATAAGTATGAAGACTGTTTAGAAATGGCAACAAGAAATTCTAGTTTAATTTGTGCTTGAATTAAACTGAGAATTAAAAATGAATTCTATTCTCATAGCAACTTGTAAATAGTTAATCAAGCTTAGCTAACTTAATTAGCTTAGGAATTTCAAATTGGAAGTCTTTCTGTAGTCATGAATATGCTCTCCCTAAGTTTTAAGGTCCCAGTATGAGTTTAAATTGAGTTGGAAATTAGATCACTCAGTGTACTGAGTTATTTTCAGTTAAATTAGTTCCAAAGTATTTGTGGAACTATTAGAGAGCTAACAGTAAATTGGTACACTGGTGCATCCACAAGTGTCACTCTAGTTAACTAAATATTCCCTTATCAGAAACTAATGCATGTCTATTCTAAGAAAGATCCAGTTTAGACTAGAGTGCACGGAAAGTGCACTATCAGTTGTATTTTTTTATGGAGTGTAAATATCAAGCATGCATCAGAGATTGATCATATGTTTGGATTGTGCAGTTTTGGAAGCATGTATTCCCTTTAGATATGGGTTATTAATCCTATGAGTTACGCAAGATATTAGGGGCTTGGAGAGTTGTTGAATAGGCTAAGGGTTTCACTTGAGCTAGCTTGTGAGTTGAGAGAGTTGAGCATACTTGTGCAGAATTGTACTAGTGAGAACAAGATTTGTATCTTCACTCATATTTATAATATATGCAATACAAATAACAGGGTTTTGAGTAGTGTATTTCCCTAGATACATCTTGTGTTATGTGCCATTGATTTATCTTCTTCTTGTTCATAATGTTTTCATCGCTCTACTGGCTTCCGTTGGTTGAAATTAGAAGCAGATTCTTGTCTTGTGCTTTAGTACATTGCATGAGCTTGTGAATCTATAGGATATTCTACATGGTATCAAAGTTGAGAATAGTATACTAGAGGATATTTGAAAGTTTTGAGTTTTGGGTTACATGTGAAATTCAAAATTTGCAATACATACTTTAGGATCAATCGATGGCGTTCTATGGTTGTGGCTTGAGTATGCCTTAGAATGCAGCTCAAATTTTATAGCCTGGAGGGGTAGAATGGAGGTTGTGCTAGAGGATAATGGCTTGAAAGAATTTATTGATCAAGAAATTCCTAAGCTAGAAGCATCAAATGCACATAATTTGGCTGAATGGAAGAAGTGTGTGGCAAAGGCGAGGTAGATAATCCTTGAGGGAGTTCGAGACCACATTGTATCAAGTCTCCATGGCAAGGAAAATTTGTATTCTATGTGGAAAAAATTGATGGACTTGTATCAAAACAAAAATGACCAAACAAAATTGGCATTGAAGCATAAACTTTGAAAAATAAAAATGGAGAAAGGTGAGACAATTCCAAAATAATTGACCAAGTTCACTCAGTGTCATGATGAACTTGGAAGTGTTGGAATCACAGTTTTCGAGGATGAATGGTAATTCTGGCTCTTCTAAGACTCAAAAAGAGTTGACATAGTTATCAGGACTCTGTCAATTGTTGGGAGAAGTTGTTGAATTGGGAACGACTATGGTCGTATTTGATGTAGCAGGTGACCAGAAGGAACACCAGGGATGGCTCTTCATCAAAGACTGAAGATGAAGAGAACTGTACCTTAGCGATTAAGGTGAATAAGCGGAAAGGGAAAGCTTCCCATTCCAAATCAGATTCTTATCATGGAGATAAAAGTAACTACATGGCAAAATTTAAGTTGTTTCATTGTCATGAGCTGGGCCATTTTGCTACAAATTGTCCACTCAATAAATCTAAGAAGAGGTCCTCAGGAGGAGTGGTGGGTGAGGCTTTGGCCTCTCAATTCAAATTGGAATTTTCCCTCTTTTCATGCATCGTGTCATCAATGATGGGAAGCGTATGGTACTTAGACAGTGGATCTTCATTTCACATGACTAGAGACAAAGAGTTATTCAGTGAGGAGGAGAAATATCTCCATATGCATATCGATATGGGTGACGATGGGAAGTATAATGTTAATGGATTGGGAACAATTACTTTTCAGAGGGAGCACGAGGCTCCACTCACCTTGAAGAATTTTATGTATGTACTGGGATGAAGAAGAGCTTGGTATCTGCTTCCATGCTTGAGGATAGAGGCTATGATGTGATCTTCTCGAAGGGAAAGACATTCCTTCGACACATAGCCACAGGTCAACTAAAGAAGATAGGGATTCAGGGGAAGAATATCTATAAGTTGGAGGTAGAAGAGTGTTCTACTTTGAGCACAAAAGATTAAAGGATGCAGAGCCAAGACGTTGGTGAGTTTTGGCACAGGTGATTGGGCCACTTGCATCATGGGGATTTGAAGATATTGCAACAGATCTCTACCAGTATTCCCAAAGGTATGCATGAGCAAGTTGATACATGCAAGGGATTTTCTTTGGGAAAATACACCAAGTCTTCCTTTCATGATAGAGACAGTCGAGCATAGGCTATTCTAGAGCAAGTCCATTCATATGTGTGTGGAACATTCTTGACAGCATCCACAACCAAACGTAGGTATTATTTTATATTTGTTGATGACTATTCTTGTAAATGTTGGATATTTTTCATGCAAAAAAAGAATCAAACTTTCACAAAATTTTGAGAGTTTAAATCATTGGTGGAGAAAGAGTCGGGAAATAAGGTTAAATCTCTATAGAGTGATAATGGTGGTATGTCTCAAACGAGTTTAAGAAATTTTGTGCAGTGGAAGGGATTAAACGGGAGTTGACGGCACCCCATAACCCTCAACAAAATGGGTTGGCTGAGAGGAATAATAGAATCATAGCAGGCGAAGCAAGGGTGATGTTGCATGAATAGGGCCTACTACTACACTTGTGGGCTAAGTCATGCAACATAGCGGTTTATGTTCAGAACCGTAGTTGACATCAGAAACTTGAGATGAAGGCACCAGAGATGGCTTATTCTGGTAAGAGGCCAAATGTTCGTCACCTCAGGATATTTGTGTCATCAGTATATTTCCATGCGACCAAAGATGCACGGAAGAAGCTTGAGCCTATAGCAAAGTTGGGGATATTTGTGGGGTACACTGATACACCTCACAACTATCGATTGTACTTGCCAACCAGTAGGATGACAATGGTTCACAGGGATGTTAGATTCGATGAGGAGAAGTCCATGCGATTTTCCCTTGAGAGGGAGCTTGAGCAACATGCAGATGAGGATATTTTAGCTCCTAAGGTTGAGGAGCCTCAGATTGATGTGGAGAAGCCACATGCAAGGGATCCAGGAGTGGAGACATCCACTCAGGCAAAGTCTTCCAGAGAGGGCAGAAAGTGAACCAGAGGGGTTGACAGATTATTGGATGATGCACGGGAGAATGTGGTAGCACCAACTTCTCTCAACACAGGAAGAGGAGGTCACTTGATAGGTACACTAGATACATGGATCTTATGGGCAAATGCATTGTGACAGAGCCATATTCCTTTAAGGAATAAATGTAGCAGCTGGTTTGGGTTGATGCCATGGTGGAGTATGACTCCATAGTTCATAACCGGAGAGCAAGTCAGTGGTGAGCTCCCATTGGCTTTACAAGGTAAAGAAAGCTACACATGGTAGTGTGGAGAATCACAAGGATAGATTTGTATAGGGGATTGACTATGATGAGACCTTTTCTCCTATTGCAAGGTACTCATCAATCAAATCTATATTGGCACTATTAGCATAGATGGGTTGGAAGATACATCAGATGGATGTGAAGACAACCTTCCTTAATGGCATGATTGAGGAAGAGGTGTACATAGAGCAGCCTAAAGGTTTTGAGACCTTTGACCGTGAGTCACATGTGTGTCGTCTCAAGAGAGAGTTGTATGGGCTAAAGCAAGAACCCCGTGCTTGGTACACGAAGATAGATAGATACTTCACTAGGTTGGGCTTCATGAAGAGTGAATTGGATGAGAACCTATACCACATAGTGGTGGAAGGTAAATTATTGAGAATTGTACTTTATGTTGAGTATCTCATACTAAAAGGTGATGATCAACTGATCAAGTCTTGCGAGGAGGGCCTTACAAGAGAGTTTGAGATGAAGGACATGGGGCTCATGCATTACTTTCTTGGAATGGAGGTATGGTAGGGAGATGGGGATTTTTTTGTGTCTCAGGGAAAGTATGCCAACAAGATACTCGGGAGATTCTACAAGGAGAGCAACAAACCCACGAAGACTCCTGTAGCAGGTAACTGGAGGAAGGAGGATGCTACTTCAGGGGAAGTAGTGGAAGCTATTGTTTATAGGCAGCTTGTGGGTTCACTCATTTACTTGGTGAACACACAACCGGATATGTGCTATGTAGTTAACCAACTTAGTTGAGCGATGGTTAAGCCTACCAAGTTGTATTGGAAGAAAGAAAAGCATGTGTTGAGATACCTCGGGAGAAATTCTTAGTATGGATTATGGTACATATAGACAGATGGAATGAAGCTTCAAGGCTTCACCGATGCAGATTGGGCAAGGAGTACGTAGTCCATCCGAACTGAAGATCACATTGGGAGGGATCTTCAGTATTGGGTCCGCGGCAATTTCTTGGTATAGCAGGAAAAAAAGATTGGTTGCACTTAGTTCAGCAGAGGCAAAGTACACAGTTGTGATTCAGGCAGCATGTGAGGTCATCTAGATGAGAAATATCCCGGTAGGGTTGTTTGCTCAGTAGATGGATCCAATTGTGATTTACAGTGATAATCAGATTTGTATCAAATTCTCTGAAAATCCAAGTTTTCATGATCAGTCCAAGCATATTGATATCTGATATCATCTCCTCAAAGATTGTGTATTGAGGTGGATTATGTTGTTAGTATACATTCCCACAGAGGAGAAAGATGTTGACATTTTGACAAAGGCATTTTCAAGATGTAAATTCGAGTTTCACAGAGACAAGATCAGAGTAGCTGATAATCCCTTTCTTGTTGAGAGGGAGTGTTGAGAAATGGCAACAAGAAATTTCAGTTTAATTTGTCCTTGAATTAAACTAAGAATTAAAATCGAATTCTATTCTCATAGCATTTTGTAAATAGTTAATTAAGTTTAATTAACTTAATTAGCTTAGGAATTTTGAGTTGGAAGTATTTCTGTAGTCATGTATATGTTCTCCCTAAGTTTTAGGGGTCCAATATGAGTTTAAATTGAGTTTGAAATTATATCACTCAATTTACTGAGTTATGTTTAGTTAAATTAGTTCCAAACTACTTGTGGAACTAATAGAGAGTTAACAGTTAGTTGTTGCACTAGTGCATCCACAAGTGTCACTCTAGTTAACTAAATATTTCCTCATCATAAACTCATGGATGTCGACTATGAGAAAGACCCAATTGAGACAAGAGTGCAGGGATAGTGTACTATCAGTTGTATTATTTACTAGAGTGTAAATATCACTCTTGCATCAAAGATTTATCCTATGTTTGGATTGCACAGTTTTGGAAGCATGAATTCCCTTTAAATATGGGTTATTCCTCCTAGGAATTACACAAGAGATTAGGGGCTTGGAGAGCTGCTGAATAGGATAAGGATTTGGCTTGATCTAGCTTGTGAGCTAAGAGAGTTAAGCATACTTGTGCAGAATTTTTCTAGTGAGAACAATCTTTGTATCTTCACTCATATTTCTGAAATATGCAATACATATAGCGGGGTTTTGAGAAGTGGCTTTCCCCATATACATCTTGTGTTATGCGCCATTGATTTATATTCTTCTTATTCATATTTTTTTCATCGCTCTATTGGCTTCCACTAATTGAAAGTAGAAGTAGATTTTTGTCATGTGCTTTAGTACATTGCATGATCTTGTGAATCTATAGGATTTTCTACAAAGACTCTCTTAATGGTGGACTCTTCTCCTCTCACTAAGATGATGGATTTCTTAGAAGAAATATGTCTAACATGATATTTCTCTTACTTTCTTTAGCTTCAACAATGGAATGTTGGTTTTCTCTAATAGTGATTTGGCCAACATAACATTGTCTCATATTTTGGTTCACCCATGACCTGTTTATATAGAATTTTTGAATCCATCTTCCCTCTCTTGGTTCATGCATGACAATGACTCATGAGTAGGACAAGATGATTCCATTAAGGGTTTCATATCTTTAGGGCGATTTGAATTTGGTTGTCTTGGACTGAGATCCTATCAAGGAATCACCTCCAAGTGTGTGAAATGATATTGATTCAATGAGTCATCCATTTTCTCAACCGCACGACTTTCGAAAAAATTCTACATGATGCATAGCTATCGAAGAAATAGTTACGAAGTCCTCAATTTTTTAACTTTATAAAATTTGGACCTTTGGAGAAATTAAATTTTTTAAACTTGATGATGTCTTCAGCTGGAAAATATTCAATTGTACATTATGTTGGACGTCTTTTAGCATCTTCTGGATTGTGCAAACATGTGTACGATTTTATGGTGTTAACAATCCCCATGAAGGATCTCACCTCATCCACATTCCTAGGAGCTAGCCACTCCATGATAACTCTTACCTTTTCTGGGTCCACTGCATGCCTTCCTTGGAAACCACATGTCCCAAGTAATGGAATTTAGTCTGAAAGAAACTGCACTTGCAGAGCTTAGCATACAATTGATGCTCTCTCAACAATCTCAATACTGCTACTAAGTGTTCGGCATGCTCTTATTCATTTTTAGAATATACCAATATATCATCAATGAACATAATAACAAACTTGTCCACATAAGGACGCAACACATTATTCATCAAGCACATAAAAGTAGTTGGAGCATTAGTCAAATCAAATGAAACTACAACAAACTCATAATGTCCATACTTGGTGTGGAAAGTTTTCTTGTGAATGTCATATTATTTAATGCATACCTAATGATATCCTGATCTCATATGAATCTTTGAGAACATTTATGCTCCCTTCAATTGATTGAAAAAATCATCAATCCTCGACAATGAGTACCTATTATTGATGGTCACTTTTTTCAACTACCCGTCATAAATCCACAACCTAAGAGTACCATCCTTCTTCCTCACAAATAATCTCGGTGCACCCCATGGTGATACGCTTGGCCCAATGTATCCCTTGTCCAACATTTCCTTCAACTGTATCTTCAACTCTACCAACTGTGGCGTACTCATCCTATAAGGTGCCTTAGATGTTGGTGTTGCCTCTGGTACAAACTCAGTAGAAAAGTCTACTTCCATGCGAGGTGGTAACTCTAAAATATCTGCGGGAAATACATCCTAAAAAAGGTGTAGCACTAGGTACCTTCTCAAACAATCTACATCCTCAACTTCCTTACCTTTGCCACTACAAATATGCAATGCAAATGACACACACCCTTTCCCGCGACTACACTTGGCCTGCATAGTTGTCACCATTCGCACTGATGTTGCTTTCTTCTTACTTTGCAAGACTCTTTGTTCCCCATTGTCATCCAAACACTCAATAGACTTGTCATAACAATCCACCTTGGTCCTGTGAAGATACAACCAATCCATACCCAAAATTTTGTTGTATGATCCCAACATTAATAAATTCAAAAGTGTTGTGGTACACATACCATTCAAATCAAATGCACAAGCTCTTACCCAATGATGAAATTGCTTGTTTGTACCTGTATCCAACTACACTAACCAAGCCTCTACATGCACTTCTTTATTCAAACCAGACTTATCCACTAGGTTAGGATTAACATAACTATAATTAGACCTAAGGTCAATCAAAATAGAAACAACTTTATCACAAAGCTTACCGTCCAACTCGATAATAAATGCCTAGTGGTCTGCCTACCTATTATCTAACACTTCATAGATCCTTGGAATACTCTATCCAAAACCTCTTACTATCTGTGCCTCCTTAGCACTGTAGATATGTGATCTACCACCCTAATGTTATGTACAAACTTTCATGCAATGCTCTCCTCCACAGGTCCAACATTGCAAAGGCTACTAACGTTCATCCTTATTCTACTCCTCAGATCGAAGTCTGTGTCCTCTACCAGATGCATTGAACTTATTAGATGGTGTTGCATTCTCTTTATTACCTGTACCCTGAGGTCTTTCTCGCTTCTTATCCCATTTTCCTTTGTTCTTTGCATTACCTTTCTAGTCTGGCTTAGTCTCATATATGCGCTTTGATTGGTCGTAACAATGCTTTAGCTTCTGGATGGCCTCCTCCAGTGATCTAGTCTCATCAAAACCAATCATGTATTTGAATGTTATCAGAAACCCACTACTAAATCTCTAAATCTTGGCCCTCTCCTCCTTGAGGTAAGGTGTATACCTCAACAACTCCATAAATCTGATAGTGTACTCCTCATCAGTCATAGATATTCATCTCATAAAATTTCTTTGCCTTGCCATCGTAGTATCTCCTTGATAGATACTTCTTCCTAGTATATCCTCTCGAAATCACTCTAAGTCAACTCCTCCTCATAAATATCTCTAACATTTTTTACATCTTCCCACCAGATTCTTGCTTTTCCTTTAAGACTGAATGTAGCTATTCTAGCCTTCATGTTCTCTGAGTAATTTTTCAATCTGAAGAACTTATTCATTCCAAGAAACCATGCTTTTGCATCATCTATATTCTTCATCTCTCCATCAAAGGTAGTTGGATTTTATTTCTTAAACTCATCTAGAAAATATCCCTTGTCACTCATCGTGTAAGGATGATAACGATGACAATCATGATACCTTTTAGAACCAGAACTAGAATAGTAGTTGTTTCTATCACCTCTCTTATCCGAAGTGTCCAAGAACCTTCCATCTCTATTCATGTCATCTCTATCTAACATGTACCCACTAGGAGACCTACTCCCATATGCCCCATTAGTTATGTCCTCATGTTCATGAATGATCCGAAGTGGCCTTGTCTCTACAATTCTGAAAAACTCTAAAGGATTATTGCATTAACCTCTCCTTGGTTCTCTTGTCCTTATATGACTCTGTCATTGTCTACTTTGCAACTCCTTATTTATGCCTTCAAGATTCTCAATATTTCTGCTAAGTTAGAAGAATTCCTAACACCATGTTTCCCATCTGATCTATAAGGATAATATCGTGAACTATAATCTACCATCATGCTACTCATCTTGATCTCTTTCCTACAAGGAATCTTATGTCAGCTAAACCAAATCATAAATAAACCAATGTACCTTAGCACAATTCGAGGAGGACACCTCATCTGCAAGATCAAACAATTTAGCATGATACATGTATAAACATAACCATAACAACATATAGACATATAGCATATAGATATAACAACATATAGACATCATTCTAACTATAGTCAAGTCTTCAATGCATGACCATATTAATCACATACCATGACCTCATTCATGACAACCATAACCATACAAATGTACACTTGACAACACATAAGCACTTGACATGCATAAAAAACACATAACCAATCATACACTCATGATGACACATCCCACAATAACACCAGAAACCTTCACATGGTGACATCACTACAACCATGACCAACACCATGCATATGCAATAAGCACATAGACAACAAGAATAAGGAACACATATGCAACCAACATGAAGGCATGACCAACACACCGCCCATCTAGTCCGAGGGCTGACCATGCTCTCATACCACTCTATAACACCCACCTCCCAAATCTACCTGAGTAACCAGCCAACTAGGGTAAACATGTGACAAAGAGTTACTATGATAAGACTCAACTCTCTATGTGTCAGTTAGGGAAGTGGAATTGATAGAACACAACAACACAGGCCTTCCATACCTACTACAGAACCCTAAGGAGCCATCCAAACCTTCCAGGTGACTATCGCATGAGACAAAATAACTTTTTACTACATTAATTCCCCAGTCACTCCCATGACATGGGCATGAGTGCAACTGGGAGCCTTTAGCCACTCCCACAGCATGGGTTTGCTTCAAACTCTAAATTTTATGCCACTTTTTTAGGCCCAATGCTCAGGTCACTGACCAAAACTCCATGACACTTCCGAAAATGAAAGATAACAACAAAATAATGATACAAAAATAAGAAATTGAATAAGAACTTGACTAGCCCCCTAATATCCATTTCATCAAACAAGTCACAAATATGCATTCTACAGGTTTAAACAACATACATGAGCATAGGGGTATCATACTTATCTGAGAATAACTAAGAAGCATTGATGCCTCATCAAAATAATTGCATTATCGTATATAATTCACATATTCATTGTACATTCAGTGATTAAATAAAATATGATGAGAGCCATACATTTTCACTATCATAAAACTCATCAATAACCAACATATAAGCAATAGAAATATCAGGGATATAACAGCCGTATAAGCCACATATAAACAAGTATATTTACTCATAAAATACCAAGGAGAAAGAGAGTTATTATTTATGATTGCATAGGTAAATCATGTATGGTACTTCCACGAACCACCTAACTGTAGACTAGGTTGAACCAAATATTTCTTTCATCTAGTCACCCCCATGCCATATTCCAAGCATGAATATGAGATCTCATAAAACAAATCAATCAAAACCATATAGGGCTTCCATAGGCCAAATCACCTCAACCCTCAACTAGTGATTCCACCTCATGGTTGAACATCACTAACTATCACCAAATTGGTCTCTACCCAAGTTGTCCGGGGCTCTAGAGTATTTGTTCCAACCAGGGCTTCCGGGACTAGTAACTCAACCTGCATCTGTTGTCAGGCTTCCAGAGTGTTTGTCCAACTAGGGCTTCCAGGACTAGTGACTCAACCCACGAAGGGATTATATATTGTTTTTCCAACCAAGGCTTCCAGGGCTAGTAACTCAACCAAAGTTTTTATAGGGATTCCAAAGCGTTTGTCCAACCAAGGCTTCCTGGAACTAGTAACTCAACCCACAGCTAAAGGCACAAGAAAACCAACCAAAAAACAAAAGTAAAACCCATAATGCTATGGTTATCTAGGAAATGGAAAGTCTAGGCAAATCCACTATCAATCCAATTAATCCTCCATGCCAATGACAAATCATAACCAAGAAACCACATGCATATGCCATGCATGCCAAAACTAGTGAGGAAAACATACATGCAATTTGATATCTGCAAGAAAAACCCATTGTAGATGTTGATCCCAATGTCCTTTTGCACTTTCCTGCCATTCCTTTTCCTTAATTCTCCAAAACTCCAATGATGCCACATTCATCCAAGAGTGCTGCAAGAAACTCTAAGTGTCCAAGAGTATAAGAGAGAGAATAGAGAGAGTGCTCCAAGAAACTCTAAGTGTCCAAGAGTATGAGAGAGAGAATAGAGAGAGAGCTCCAAAACTAAACTGGCAAAAGTCTCTGAACTAGTCCTCACAAGCCTTTTTATTAATGAGGCCTTATTTTCTTAATTTTCCATTATTTTCCTTCATTTTCTTCCTCACATGCAACCTGTGACCTTTCACCTTCATTTCCTCCTAATTTCCATTATTTTCATAAATAAAATGCCAATAAATTCCTCATGCCTTTCCAAAGCCTTTTCCATTTCCTTTACCAATTTCCTTAGCCATTAATTAATCACAAGTGATCCCCATCACTATATTTTCCCAACATTCAACTTGGAATATGTGTCCCATGACCAAGGTCTTATTTTACCTTTATTAATTTTTACATGTATTTTTTACTAGGGCTATTACTTCTGCTAAGGTTTCACCCTTAAGTGTAAGGTATCATTCTTTCAGGAAGTATTGAATCATCACATGGATTATCGTGGCTCCCCCATTTGACCTGGTTATGGATATCGTCTCCTTTATTCCTTTTCTCGTCTAAACACATTCACAAAGCTTTCCAAATCACGATCATTTTGATTTAGGGGAAGGGTATTATAAAATTGTGAGTTTAAGATAATTAGAGTCTTAGTTATCATATTTGGTGGTACTCCTCTTCCAATAGGCTTGAATAGTATCCAAGTGGAGTCACCATAGGAAAACAAGCATTGCTTTTACGCCAGAGAGCATGAACAGTACCCCAACGAATTTACTTTCTTCAACTCTTTGCGCAAAAATTATTTCTCTTCTTTCATCCTTTATTTATTTATTTATAGGATTGTGCTTAGGTAGTTAATTATTTCACTGGGTCAAAGAGGGATCCTGACTTATTGAATTCAGAAGAGGTTTTTCCCTAATAGAAGGTTATATATATCTCTCTAATATTGGTTTGCACATTATTGATTTTCGCCTTTCCCTTCTTCTACTTGATTGGATAGGCAATAAGAAGACTATTTAATTATAACATTTAGTCAAGGAATGAAGATCCTAGAATAGATATGGGCTTTATGGTTCAAACAAAGGCTTTCTGTTCAAATGGATCATATTTTGCATTCAAACATCATTGACTTTAAAGATATGTAAACCCAAGATAGAGAAGAGGATAATAGATAAGCCAAGCATCATTCGTCGTCACAATTTCCATTTTAAAGCTTTTCCACATTGTAGTTTGAGCCAACAAGAGACATATCTCATGTAAAGTATTATTAAGAAAAACATGGAAGAAAAGACAGAACAAAGAAACAAGACCAAAAGACAAGCAAATTGAGGTTGAACATAAAGAAACCTATAGGCAAAAGTAAGAAAACAAAATAAATGTAGAAACTAGATGGAGAGAAAATGTAGGACAAGTGAAAAACAGAAACTAGAATATAGTTAGACCTACTCCTAACTTAACCAGCTAGAAGGTTAGGGTCAAGTGTAATAAGATTTCTAATGTAACCATCATAACTGATCCTGACCTATGAACACAAAGATACCAATAATTAAAACTGATATATAATGATGTGAAAAGGATAAGATAAGAACTTGAATAACTTACACAATAGATTAAAGGTCTTTTCTAAAGGAAAAAAGATGTGCCATAACAACTAACCATAACTACCTAGAAACCTTACCTTTTTGATGGGAATAACATTCCTACAAAACTCTAAGGCTTCATGTGGATGGTTCTTCATCGGTGTTATCCTTGTTTGAAAGCATGAAGAAAGATCAAAGCTTATTGTTATCAAACAGGCCTACTAAGTAGGATGCTTCCATCCAGTCATAGATTTAATCATGAAATTCAAAACAATCCTCTTCAAAATCCTAAAATATTTGAAAATATGGATTTTCAATTAAAGGCACGGGATCAATATGAGAATTTTGTAAAGGAAAATAAGTATCACCATGTTCATAAGTCTTGTCAAGATAGTGAGAACTTGACATAACCATCAACGAAAACTAAAGTGCCTCAACTATTTGAAAAATATATGAACAATGAAATGATAAATTATAAATACCATTGGATTCAACGAGATCAAATGATGTAAAACAACCATCATCAGATATACTAGTGGGAAAATGGTTATCAAATAACAGTTGTTAGATCTAGCGTTGTGATCAGATAGGTAGCTTATCATACAAGATTCTTGATTTTTGATATGTTCCCTTTGCATCGAATTCCATATTAAACCAGTAATGTGAGAGCTTGCAAAATAAAAAGAAATTGCTCACCTTGTAAATATAAGAAACCATAGAACAACATGCTGACAAATGGTTAGAGGAATATGTCAAATAAAATATAGAATTAATATCAACATGGGGAACTTTATCCACTAAATGATTCAAGACTTGAATGTTTCTCAAAAGGATTAATTGGGCCAAAAAAAAATGATTAGTTTAATGGAATTCACAATGAATATTAGGAGTTAATTGTTCACCATATCACTTAACATATATGAATTATTCAACAATTGATAATCTTTATCTTAACAATGAGAATGATTAGATTCATAAATTTGTGTATCCATGAAAGATATACATTCCAAACCCGAATTTGATACAAGATATTTTCATGGGGATTAATCAACTAAAGAAGAATATTTTATCTAATCATAAATTGAATCTTGAAAGTTAAAAAACGTATATTTGAAATACTAAAAATATTTCAAGAAAGTGTTTGCATCTAGTGAAACAATATGAAGGAAATATTTCTATGAGGAAACCCAAATCTAACATGGTCCTAGGATCTCATCATATTTACAAGTGCCTTGACTCCCTGACACATTCTAAAATTTTGAAAAAACATATAACAACATTTTGAGAACTGATTTAGAGCAGAAATTGCTTGTAGATAGCTACTATCAATTAAATTAACAAGATCACCATTATATGGATGGAATCCATCTACATAATTGGTTTAATCAGATTTACAACTTTAACAAAAAAATTACTTAAGTGACAAAATTCTTCTAATCACAAATCTTGAGATGTACGAATCAGAGAAATCTCATGAAAAAACTGATTTGAATATTTTTCCACACGCAAAATAGGAGATGATAAGGGATGGAAAAAATGCTCTATGTTTTGATTGCTTCCCTATTCTTCATGGATAACTGCACTATTCTGTGTCATTTCAAGGTTTGACTCAACATACTGTAAATCCATAGAGTGTGGTATATTTTCATTACAAGCAATAGGATACAAGGAATAGTGAGATAAATAGGGATAAGTGTTCATAATAGAACCTTCTTTGACCTAATCATATTTAAGATCTAAATATTTTGAAACAAAATCTTCTTGAGAAACCAAAATATTAGTTGGCACACTTGGGCTTCCAACATCATATACATCAATGGAGTCATCCTCATTAGAAGGATGGCTACCCAAGACTTAAGATTGATTATAAAAATTGGTTTCAATTGATTGACTACCAAATTCAATATCAGTCAAGAATGAGGAAACACCATCTTCACATGGAGGAAATTGAAAAAGAGAATAAATATTGAAATAATCTTCACCATCCTACTCCTCTACTTGCAAAATATGACTACCTTGCACCTATTCACAGCTTGGATTTGGAAGAGATTAATTGGGTAGATCAAGGGGCACAGGGTCATAAGAAAGAGAGGATAGAGGATGGAAGCTATCCAAATCAGATTTAGGATGGAATTTATGAGTGTTAATATCTTCTAATGGAATGGAGGTATTAGTATTCACATTGGGCTCCATAAACCATTCCAAGATTTCCTCCATTGGATATGGATCATGCGAAATGGATGAAGGTTGAAGAGATAGATTATCCATTTGATTTCTAGATTTCCCATATTTTACATCATTGCAAGGAGGCAACCACATCAGGATGGAAAAAGGAGGAGGATAGAAAACAAAAGGAATAATAGGTTCCTCCTCTAAAATTAGAGGTGTCTCATGATTTACAAAAGTTGGGGAAACAAAAACATGAGGGGTTTTGGGCTCACCATGTAAAGAGATATGAACCAAATGCTCAAACTTTTGTTTACATAAATCCCAATATGTATATTCCTCATGATATTCATAACATAGGTGAAGGAATCAATTAGAAAAATACTCAAATTATTCACCAAGGTTCATTCTTATTTGATTAATACTTTTAAGGACATCACGGTAATCATACTTATCAAAGGCTAAATGAAGCTCCTTGATGAAGTGTTCAAAAGAATGGATGGAAGAAGATGGTAAGGTATTACACCATCAGTTAAATCGACCTTCAAGGGTGAGGAAGAAAAGTATAAGAGCAACATCTTCAAAATTAGTTTTATAAAATCACAAAAATAAAGAAAATTAGAGATGTGCTCGGCTATGGATATTTCACCATCCCCATAAAATTTTAATTAAGACAAGTTATAAAGAGACTCATCGGGGATTGAAATTTTACCATCAGAATTATTAGCAAAACACCCTAGGATTATGATTTGGGGATGAGCCATTTATGATAATATATTAAAAAAAAAATAGTGGGAACCACTTGTCATCTAGCCCTCCTTCTAGCACCAATTTTTGACGATGTTGGAAATAAGTCAACCAAGGGGGTCTCCCCAATGTGAAGTCCCAATTAGACCTCACACTATTTGGAGTAGGATCCCTATACAGAGTATCAGCCTAGCCACCATAACTCAAGGTTTTCATTAGCTACAATGGATGAAATAAGAAAATATTCACATAACCTTTGAAATAAGCAAGTATGATGACACTGTGAAACACTAATTGCAATGTGTAAAAGAAGACTTTTACAAGAGGGAAGTAAGAGTGAGTCTCTAGAAGGAAAGTTATAGTAATATCCTAAGAGAGGCAAATGAGAGAATGAAAAGATTCATTAGTTATCTAGCGAAGTAGTTCACATAGACACAACAATCATTAAATCCAATACACCACACATTCAACAAGATAAGTACCAAACCCATTGAAATAGTTCAATTTCCTTAGCACATGTGAAAAAAAAGCATACCACAAATATATAAATAATAGTCTTACTACATTCACAATACATGCATGAAAATGTGTTGGAACCTCAAGCTTCTGATTATTAGGTGAATGATCCAACTATACTTTTATAACGATGAGCCACTAACTCCAATAGTGGAACATTTATTCACTTCTTGCTTCTTCAAAGAATGATCTTCTCTCCTATGCTAAGCTAGAGAAGCCAAGTCTAGATCTCCAAAGGCTAAGCCTCCAAAAGCTATTTTCTTGAGTTGAGAGGGTGTCTTTATAACAATAGTAATGACCTTTCATTATCCCCTATGAATCTCGAGTTACTCTCATTACTCTTGGACTTCTAATGTGACCTTAGGACTTCTATATTACTTTTGGACTTTTCCTAAAGACTCTTTCTCCATATATGACTATGTGACTTGTCATATTCAACATATGATTCTTGGACTTCCACACTTTACATTTTTTCCTTTCCTTTTAATAATTACATCATTACATTAAAAAATTATGTTCCAAGAAACATGGACAATATGATGACACTTGCATAAGTCACAACTTGACAATGGTCGTATGGACTTCATGATGATGTGGAAATGCCAAATTGTTTCACTTGCTACTTATTCTTCAATCTTAATGTGAGATTTGTTCAGTAATTAACTTCCATGAAATATATGTTGTGTTCTTCCACTTCACCCTCCAAGAGGCTGAAAATAGGGTGTCTTTACTATGATCATGATCTTCCAACTTCTATCACAATCTGGTGTCACTTCATCTTCTTATGCAATAATCAGCATGTCTTTACAGCTTCATAAGTGTCTTCTAGCATGGTCTCCTCCTCCTTCTCTTCAATCATCATCCTGTTGTGAAAATATATAGTACCTTAAACTGGTAATTACCAATGATAATACGACCTCAGTCTAAAAAAATCTTAGTCTAACATACTTCATGAAAATCACTAATGGGGCTAGAAATTGGAGGAAGGTTAAGGAATTTTGTAGTGTGGAGATCCAAAGGTGAGGAGTGGAGGAATAAAGATTGCGACTATGAAATGTGTAGTTTTGGAGGCCTAGGCAGGAAGACTGCTCAGTTGAGGGTCTCAGTGAGGCAGACTTGAGCCTTGAGACTGCACAATGCATAGTTTTGGAGGGATACCAGTCAATGTTTTGCGTGGTTACATTGTTAAAGGACTCGGGGAGATAGCTTGATGATTGAGACTACATAATGCACAACAAGAGACTAGATGGGAGGTAGGATTATGCGGTTTCTTAGGGCAAGGAAAAAATCCTTAAGCATTGTGACTATGCAATGTATAGTCCTGTGATGCAGGATCTGCGCATTTGCAATTCTAGGAGGCAAGGGATCAGCTTGAGACTTTTTAATGTGCAATGTATAGTTCAAGGAGGCCGAGTGAGGTCAAGTTTATCGGGTAGAGGATATTTCATAATTTGACTAAGTGTGGGATCAGTGAAGACACTATGAAACCAAAGTAAGGCTTGAACATGATCACACACTTAGAATAATTGACGACATAACATAGAACACTCGGCATTCAAAAACAACATGATCCTCCTAATGCAACGATGAAACAATACACTCCTCCAAGTGCGACACTTAGGGTACAATTTGTGAACACATTGGTGACACTTGTATGGTAGTACTAAATACTTTGGGAATATGTCTAATTCATTTCTCTATGATGAATAGGACACAGCAGTGTAGGAAAATGCATTAGCACTATCCTTTAAGAATGTACAATTGACTCCCTTTCACAAGGTGTGACAGTACTTTGCAACGGTAGTGACGACACTAGTACGACAATGCATGAAAATTTGGGAATGGATCTAATACATGTCTATATGATACATATAACCCATTGAAACCAAATTTGTTTCTTGAAATGAACCATATCTCTACCTTTTGTGATGTGCGACACTTCCTATGCCAAAAGATGACACTTGTGAAAGTAAGCGAAAAGTGAAAACAATACTTGCAAAATATTAAAAAATGTTGAAGTGACGAATGTCATAGAAAATATAACATGAAAAAAGGAACTTTATCAAAGTGAATGCAAGAAAAAATGATTGTTTCAAACATGAAAACGACACTTGAGAAAACAAAGGCACACCAGAGTGATAGTTGGGAAAACTCACTGAAATGAAAGTGCAATTGTAATCGAAGTGAGGGAGATTATCAATGGAGAGTGCGTAGTAACTATGAATATGTATTATGCAGTTCATTGTGCTTATGAATTTCATAGTCACTAACACTTGTGATTGCATGAGCCTTCCTTCCAAGAGTAGTGCACTATCTATGTAAGCTCACTTGTGAATTATTCAAGAACTGATTATTCATAAGAAAGTGACTTTGACAGTTATAATATTTGGGAACACCAACCAACCATGAATAAAATACGAACAATAATGGAACAAAAAATCATCATATCACAACTACGCTCCAAAATTTGAGTGTAAGCTGTTAGTGCCGATATCTTCATCCCTCCATCAGTGATCAAATTTCTCTTTTTGCATGCATATTAGGTGTCCCATCCTATTAGCTGCATTCCATTAGGTCATCGATCAACTAATGGTAGTGGTTCCTATCAATTTCCCTCATGACATTCACCTACTGGCTTGCTTTCACATGTTTTAGGTCATTTACTGTCATTCTGTTTCATTTCATTTACAAAAGTCATTTTTAGGGTTTAGTCTCACTAGGTCTAGGGTTTGTCATCATGGTCATCCAAAACTCAATAAAAGGTCAGGAGGCACATGAGGAGGATTTATAAGTTCATAGAATCATAAATTCACTGATTATATGCCCAATAAATGTTTTTTTACCTCAAAACTTTGTTTTTAGGTAAAAACATAATTTTTTCCATTTTATGTATAAATTTCATGTAATTTAAAGTGTTTCTATATGTAATAAGCTCAACAGCTGCTCTTGGTCACCTTGCCAACTCCAGCCACTGCAAAAATCAAAAGCACCTATGCATCAGTCCATCAATTGATCAAGAAAAGTCAAACTTCAAATGAAAAACATATTTTTTAAGAAAAGTGAATAAGAATTTATAAAAGTGGGTTTGCAATGATGAAAAATTAAAAGTGCATCCATTTATAAATTGAATTCATGCTAGTCATCCATTTCATTGTGCAAAACATTTTTTACGAGCCAAAATCGCGATTTAGAGGGTAATTGAGCAAAAGTGGAGGAAAACCCTGTTTTTGTAGAAAACTTGCTTGGCGCTGCACATCAGAGGGTTGGCATTGTGCATCAGCTAGTTTCAGCCAGTGTTAAAATACAAAGGCGCTGCGCATCAGGAGGGCACTGCACATTGGGCCCAATGCACTGCGCATTGGCCAGGAAGGTTCCAAAATCATTCTAAATCACCTAAAACTCTCCCAAACACTGCATTTCTCTCCTACAAGAAATTTTTTATTGATCTTGAGCTAAATTTTGTCTTCTTCATGTTTTCTTCATGTATTCTTCATGAGTTTTGCATCTTGAAAATCAAACCCTAGCTTGTCTTCATATATTTTCCTCTCTGATTGCAAAACTTTCACTCCATAACTAAACCAACATCTTTTTCCCCTTTTCTACACTTCACTGCCCTAAATCAATTCATTAAGTCTATTTTCCCATTCCCATTCCCCTAAAAAAAACTAATTCCCTTCATCAAACCCTAAGTCACTCATAAGTCAAAACCCTAATTTCCTAAACTTGTCCCTCCATTCCCCAACTCCATTCCACATTTGCAAAATCTCTTCATACTCATCTCCTTCTCCCCACCTATTATCATTTTCCACCATACCATCATCACATCACATCCCTAAGTCAAACATCGTGGCAAGAAGCAGTGAATCCAGTTTTGAAGAAGAAACACTTAGTGATAGCTCAAGGGAAAGAAATGTATAGCCCAGGAGACCTCACAAGGGTGGGAAAATTATTAGGGAGGAACCTATTAGCATGTCTGAACTCCTTGTTTTCCCTCTTGCAACCACATGTTTCAGATATCAGTGTTGTTTTGAGTTTTGTGAGATGGTTGAGAGGGTTAAATATCATCATGAGTTAGCAAGGCAGTTTGTCATAAACATGGAGAATAATGTGGTGCACCTTACTGGGATCAATTTCACTCTTTCACCGGCTATTATTGCAAAAGCTACAAGAATGCCAGATGTTGGGGAAAAGTGGAACAAAAGGCAAAATATCAGTAAACAACATTATGAACCATATATCAAGGCCAAATATCATGGTAAACTTAGCAGGGTGTTTCCTTTAAAATTCTTGGAGGACCGGTATGTTCCACTCATGAAACTTATCATCCAATACTTTACGTGTGGAGGGTAGGTTCTCCAGACTTTATGCCTACCACATCAGATTGCTTACGCAATTTACTAGGGTAAGAATGATGAGCATTCCATATTTCATATGTAAAAACATAGAGAGGATGATAGTGATTGCAAAAAGAAAACATTCTCCACAACAACTCAATAGTATTTATCATTTTGTTGTCATCAAAATTATTGTTTTGCATCAACTCACTCATTTGGGAGTGTCATGGGAAACTTTCATTTCCCATGAATGCTTCTAGGGGCCTCAAATATTTTCAGATCCTCAAGAGGAAGGTGAACCTTTCAAGCAACAAAAAGAGCCTGAAAGAAAAACTCAAGAGGTTCATATTCCTGTTTTTGTTACTTATGAAAGAGGCACTAGAATGCTTTTTGCACCTGCCAAACGAGTACTATCTCCACCAAGGGTTGAAGGGGTCTCGTTTTCTTCACCGGATCATAGGCAAATGCTATCTTCACTGGGGGTGAAAGGGGATTTTCCTTATTCTTCAGCTGAACAGGTACAGGGTAGAGACAAAGAAAAGCAACAAATGCATGAAGAGGGTCCTACTGAAGGGCAAGACAGGGATTTTGTTTTGGTTGAGGAGGATGACACTGATTTGGGCTCTCAAGGCTCAAGACTCAAGGATAGGATCATCAAAGAGAAGGAGGCTGAAATCCAAGCCTTACGACCTGACCTTGATAGGGCCAAATGGATCATTCACTTTCTTGAGCAGGAAAACAAGCAACTGGAGGACAAAGAAGCTATTATGGAGCTGCAAATAATTAGAGAAAACAGGCAAGTGGAAAAAAGAAGAAAAATCAAGATGACATCCTTTGAGAAAGAAATTGAGGCTGGTTGAGAATCATGGTTGGAAAGAGTGAACATTCACCTTAAGAAGATGCTTGATAAAGCAAACAAAGAGAAGAAAATGTTGTGCCATATGGCATATCATTACTTAGCTTAGAATAAAATTTGCAAGATAAGGATAAACAACCTAAAAGCTAAGTTAAAGAGAGCCTTGAGAGCCAAAAAGGAACAAGATAAACTTAAAATTTTGGCTGAAGCTTCATTAGCTTAGAAAAGAAATTAGTAAGCTTGCCTCTTGCCAAATTTGAAGAAATTTTGGGAAAATTTTGTCATTTCACAATTTTGTAATTCAAAACACATGAATTTTCAGTTGGTGACGTTGCGCATTGAGTTGGGTTAGTATTTTACAAAATGGCTTGCATTTTTGGATTCCTCATGGAAAAAATAATGAAACCCAAAAAGTTTCATGAGATTTGGAGGAGATCTGGATCACCTAAAGGGAAAAAAGCACCTAGAAAAAGCCCTCTCTGCCACTTTTTGGACCCACAGGAACCAATCTTGGGCGAAATGATTTTTGAAGGGTCAAATCAACTCCAAATAAGAAAATTCAAAGTGTTCTAGAAACTAGACAGGTAGAGCTTTCCGACACACTATCTTGAGCCTGATTTGGTGAAGTGAAAAGCCTTCAAAATCAGCCTTGAAGTGCCACTATGCATCAAGCTCAGGGTGATGCGCATCAGGCAAATTTTTGCCAATTTTGCCTAAAAAAACTCAGAATTTCACCTAGTTTGACTATTAGTTGACTTTTCTTTTCTCTTTGGTAAATTAATGATGTAATATGATGTAAATATGATGAAAAATTAATTCAGGTGGTAGATACATCAATTATAGTTTGTTTGAGGATGAATGAATCAGTTTCCGTAGTTTTAGAGGCAAGCTATTCCACTAGCTATTTTTCAGTTCCTAGTTTAGATGTTGTTGAAACAACTCCTTGACTCATGGATTCGACCCCTGATGGCTAACATAGGTGGTTTTATGCCTATATCTTGTACTTTCTTAGTCATTTTTCAAGGTTGGACTCTTGTGGATGCATTGAGCATTATTGTAAATCACTTCTGCAGTTTGGCAAGGAAATGAACCAGGGTTTTGTAGCATTTTCTGGGATTCTTGTGGTAATGTGTCTTGGCATTGTTTCTTCCTCTGTTATTTAGTTTCTCTTATGTGTATATTTTCTAGCATCTATTTCTTTCTTCATAACTAAATGAATCAAGAGAATTAGATAGAATCCATTGATATTCAGTGCTCTGCCTTGAGGATACATTTAGTCCTTAATGTTTTCTGTTGTTTGAAGAGGACTCATGAACTTTTCATGCCCTCTCCAACTCCTCGCCAGTCTTTAGACTCACCATCACATTTAATTCAAAGTGTCAAAACACTTACCTACCTCACCCCTCAGAAACTTTTGCAAATCTGAGTTGATTTCCTAGACCTAAAGTTGCCTTCTTCATTTGATCCAGCAACCAATCATAAAAATCAAACAAAATCCTCTAACCTAATATACCTAGCCTAAAATCAGCAGTTATTATAAGTCATCTCAAGCCCTAATTGTCATATTCTAACTGGGATTGACAAGGAGAGAGCCCTCTCCCAACCTGGTAGGGCTAGATACCAGGTTAAGTGTGGTTTGATGTTACCCTAGACCTACCTTCCTTCAACCCGAGGTAGATTTAGGCACTAAAATAGTGGAAACTCCACTGGGGACAACTAAAAGCTATTACCCCAGTATTTTTAAAACAATTCTAGACTTTTGGATGATAGGTTCAGAATTCAGTTAGCTAAAAAGATTGCAATGTCCATTTGAATTTTGGAAACAATTCAACACAATAGCTTCCAGACGATAACACCAGGGCCAATCCTAATCCTGATCCTCCTCCTATGTATGAAAACCCAAATCTCATTCCAAGAATTCTCAGGAAAGAAATTTCTTTGAGTCCAGCATTGGTTTTTAGATCTCAATCATGCCCAGTCATTTTTCAATACCTCGAATATCTCCCGTTTGATGAACATTTTGATCTATCTTTGTTTGAAACTAAATCTAAAAGTGTAGTTGGTGATACTGTTTTAAATCTGCAGTTTGTTCAATATCTTGAAACTGAAAGAACAAATAGATCATTTGACGCTTATATTTTGAATTCACTTCAAACCTCTATTGTGGCTACCAATATTCTCAAGCTCTTAGAATCTGCATCTGCTACTCTTGGTTCATCTGTTTTTTTGTCAAGTTTTGAAATTCATATTGAACCTCCTTTTATCACCACCCTTCCCGTTCAGCCCACCATATCTGATCAGAGATCTGTTGTCTCTTCTCCCCCTTCAACACCTCAAACATCTATCATTTCTTCATCTCATTTGACACCTCATACACCCATCGCATCGACTGCCATTGTTGTCACAAATCCTCCTGCTTCTCCAAGGCCAGTTTCCAATCCACCTCGAGCAATGGCTACCAAATATGCACCTCTCATTTTGCCACAAAATTTGGATGCTATGCCTACTGATTACCAAAGTAGAATACCATTGTTTGATGCTACCCAAGGTATCACAACATAGCAGCATGTTGACATGATGAGTGACTTGTTTGATCTTCATGAGATAGATGAAGAGAGTGTGACTCTGCGATTATTTGTGCAAAGTTTTGGAGGCGAGGTGCGAAAGTGGTTCAGAGCACTGCCCGCGAGAGCTATCAATACATTGGCGATTCTTCATAAACAATTTTTGGATCCTTGGGAGGTAAAGAAAAATCCACTCCAAATTCTTTCCGAGTATGAAAATATAAAGAGGAGTGTTGGTGAAAGTGTCTAGGATTACTGTGTAAGATTCAATATTGTCTATAATGCTATTCCAACTAATATCAAGCCTCCAATGGGGATGGCTTTGATAAAATTTCCCGATTGCTTTGATAGAAAGAGATCTTACTACATTGGAGGATATGCACAAAATTGCAGTGAGTGTGGAGGAAAATCTGCTAGCTAAGAGAGTTAGGATAAAGACCGAGAAGAAGGTGACCATAAAGGAAGAAGCTTCTTCCTCAAATCATTTGCTTTGTAAAATTGAGAAAATGTTTGATAGACTCACAATTGCAGATAAGCCCGAGACACAGATCAGAAATCCAAATTTCCATGGTCAAGAGCAGCCACAGTTCAGGATAAAATAACGAGAGCAAAGAGTGCAAGATCAATCAACACAGTAGCAAGTCAAGACACCTCTACAGCAGAACTATGTGCATGGCCTAGATTCAGAGGATGATGAGAATCCAATAGGATAGGAGAATCACTTTTTTACAGTAGATGGTTTGCCTATTTATATCACAAAGGATGAGGAATATTCAGAAAGCCCTATTGCACAGAACGATGAGGATTTTATTCTAGCCAATGAAACAGTCCTAGAAGAAGAATCAGATGAATATCAGAGGGGATATATGAATGCAATGATAGCTCAACAAAGACAGTATTCACTCAAGAGCATGGATGTACCAATAAATCTAATTCAAAAGTGGAAGGAAGCAGCACAACCAAAGAATGATTCTCCAAATGTTTAGAAAAAAGCAAAGGAGCCAGTAGATCCTACTTCCAGCAAAGTACAATCTGCAAATGAGAAGTCAAATCAGCCAAGTGCAGCAAAGGAAAAGTCTAAAAAGAAGGATGCTCCAGTCAAATAGGTAGATAAAACTACAGCCTTTAGCTTAGAGAATGAGATTTCTAAGTTGAAAGTATCGATACCTCAGACTAAATTAATGAAAAATAGCAATTATAAGAGTCAAGTGTCAAATATTTTGAATTTAGATCCTTTGTCTGATATGGTTTATGTGGAAGATGACCAACCCCAGCTTATTTTTGGTCTGGCATTAGAAGGCCAATCTAAGGATAGTGAATTAGCCCCATTTTACATTAGCCTTAGATTGCATGATTATGTCTTGTACAACGCCATGTTTGATTCAGGAGCATCTCACAACCTGATGCCAAAGGAAATTATGGAAAAATTGGGTTTGGACATCACTCGCAAGTATCATGATCTTTATTCCTTTGATTCTGGTAGGGTCAGATTTATTGGTCTCATTAAGGATTTGGTTGTGACTTTAGATCATATTCCAGTAAAGAATGTTCTCTTGGATGTAGTTGTGGCCGACATTCCCCCTAGATTTGGCATGCTTTTATCTAGGTCGTGGGGTGCAAAACTCAAAGGGACATTGCAGTTTGATTTCTCCTATGCCACTATTCCCGTGTTTGGTCAGTTGAGAACATTATATAGGGATAAAAGGATGAAGTATATGATCACGAGCAAGGAGAAACCTCTGAATCATCTGATTAACTATGTACATATAGATTTAGAACCTTTTGTTATTTATTCTGACAATGGTTTTAATGATGTAAATAGTCAACTAGTTGAAGTGGAAGATATTCCAGAGGTAACATAAAATTTTAGGGCAGTACTTGATCAAGAAATACAAAGGCTTGAAAGTACCGCTGAACATTGTACATTCCGCCAGCAACAAAAAATTGATGGACAACAGCCAAAGGTAGAAGAACAGGCAGAATTCCAGCACTTGGAGGAAGAGGCCGGTTTGTAGAGTATGGATTTTGATGGAGTAGTAGGTAAGGATGGTGCCGGAATTGGGATTTCGATATGCAGCCCCGTTTTCCTACCAAATAAAGTCCCAAGTAATGTAAGAGTTTGTTCATTTAAATTGGTTTTTAATTGTTCCAATAACGAAGCCGAATATGAGGCACTGATTGCAGGCTTGAAAATAATCAAGAAGTTGAATGCAAAGAGAATTTCAATTCATGGCGACTCTGAACTAGTAATCAAACAGGTCAAGGGTGAATACCAAGCCAAACATCGTCGAATGAGGGCTTACCGTAATGCAGTCCTAGACATTTTGATGTTGTTTCTAGATCATACTTTGACATGTGTCCCTCGTACACAAAATGTTATTGCAGATTCTCTTGCTATAGCTGCAAGTAACTTAAAGATCCCAATGAATTCAAACAATAAGTTTTAAATTCATGTGAAGCATCGCCCAGCTGTCCCTAATAATCTAAGATATTGGCAGGTGTTTTAGGACGATGAAGAGATTGAAGATTTTCTGCAAAATGAAGGCAAATATAAAGACACTTCTATAGATGGTAAGCAAAATGACGGTGAACTAGAAATAGAGATAAATTAGATGGAAGTCTTACAGTTGAAAGATAATGTCATCCCTAAATACCTTATACCTTTATAGGAATTATTTGATCAAGATGATGTAGCCAGGAAACCAAGCTTACTACCAACTGAGAATGGTGTTGAAGATGTAAATATCAAAACAACAGAAAATCCAAAGATGGTGAAGTTGTCAAAGGCATTACCTCCTTAGGTAAAAGCTAAATACATTAGTTTATTGTCTTCATTTTCTGATGTATTTGCAGGAGACTATACAGATTTAAAGGAATACGACAAAAGTATAATTCAACATATCATTCCAATTAAGCCAAATCAGAAGCCATTTCGCCAAAAGTTGAGAAGGATAAATCCGAAGTTGTTGCCATCAATAGAAAAAGAGGTGAATCAATTGTACAAGGCTAGTATAATCATTCTAATCATATTTTCAGATTGGATCTCCAATTCGGTACTTGTGTGGAAGAAGACAGGTGAGATTAGATTGTGCATATATTTTATAAATTTGAATAAAGTGTCACTGAAAGATAATTACCCCTTGCCGAAAATGGACCATATACTCCAAAGAGTAGTTAGAGCATCTTGTATGTCGCTGCTCGATGGGTACTCCGGCTACAACCAATTTTTTGTTCGTGAAGATGACAGGGACAAGACAACGTTCACCACTCCTTGGGGGACATTCCACTATGCCAAGATGCCGTTTAGTTTAAATAATGTTGGAGCAACGTTTCAGCGGGCCATGGACATCGCCTTTGCAAATGAAAAAGATATGTTTTGAGGAGTGTATCTTGATGATTTCACTGTTTTTTCAAATTCGGATGAGGAGCATCTTTACCATCTGAAATTGTTTTTCAGCGTTGTAGAAAATATGGAATATCACTTAATCCCAAAAAGATCTTGTTTGCCATGGATGAGGGGAAGCTTCTCGGTCACATAATATCAAAAGAAGGAATCTACATCGATCCTGCTAGAGTGGAAGCTATTCAGAAAATATATTTTCCTCGTAATAAGAAATAGATCCAAGCATTTAACGGTAAGATGAACTTCTTACGTTGTTTTGTGCCTAATCTAGCTGAACACTTGAGGGAAATTACAAATATGTTGAAGAAGGATAGTGTTGTCAAGTGGACCGAAGAAGCTATGAAGTCTTTTAACCTAGTAAAGTTGGCTCTTTCTTCAGCCCCGATATTGATCAGTCTAGATTATTCACAGGATTTTATATTATTTTCATTCACTTCTGAACATACTATGGCAGCAATTCTAATGCAAAAAAGAGATCAGCTTGAAAAGTTGATTGTCGTTTTCAGCAGGAAAATAAGAGATGCAGCCTTGAAATACAACATTATTGAAAAGAAAGCTCTCACCTTGGTGAAAGCTTTGAAAGATTTCCGGGTATATATTCTGCACTCTCACATTCTTGCTTATGTCCCTAACGTAGCAGTCAAGGATGTTTTGGTACAAACAGATCCGAAAGGGAGGCGAGGCAAATGGATCGCAGCATTGCTAGAATATGACTTGGAGATAAAGCCAACAAAGCTAATCAAGGGGCAGGGTCTAGTGAAGTTGATGGCGGAGTCTAATTTACATGAATTGAACATAAACCTGATTGCAGCCATGTCTGAAGAAGATGAAGATAGTTCATTGGTTCAGGTATCTGAAATTTTTCTCCATTCTCCTTGGAATTTAGATATTGTATACGTGCTTCAACACCTTTCACCACCACTAGGGATGGCTAAAAATAAAGGTAGAAATTTGAAACTTAAGGCTGCTAGATTTTGCATTTTCAACAATGCACTTTATTTGAAGGATCCCGAAGGCATTTTGCTGAAGTTTTTGATCGAAGAGGAAGCAAAACAGGTTATGAGTGATTTTCATAAGGGAGACTGTGGAGGTCACTTATTTTGGAAGACAACGGCTAACAAAATTTTGAGAGCAAGGTACTATTGGCCTACCTTGTTTGTTGATGTTTATAAAAATGTCACAAACTGTCATGAATGCCAGATTTTTCAAGGAAGGAGAAAGGTGTAGACTCTACCTCTCAAGCCAGTTGAAGTTAGAGCACCATTTCAGCAATTGGGCCTAGATTTTATTGGAGAGATTCATCCCACACCTTCAGCTCAGCACAAGTGGATCTTAACAGCAAAAAATTATTTCACAAAGTGGATTGAGGCGATCCCCACTCGGCAGGCTATAGACTCGGTAATAATTCAGTTTCTTGAAAATAATATTTTGTCAAGTTTTGGTTGTCCTAACAAACTGATTACAAATAACGTAGACGCTTTCAATTCCAAAAATATGATTGACTTTTGTAGCAAATAAAAAATTACCTTGGGGAATTCTACTGCATATTAGCTGCAAGGAAATGGATTGGCTGAATCTTCAAACAAATCATTGGTCAACATCATTAAAAATATACTGGAAACCAATAAGAAGAGATGGTTTAAAAAATTGGTTAATGCACTATGGGCGGATAGAGTAAGTCAAAAGAAGTCAATCGGCATGTCTCCGTTTGAGATAGTATATGGTATTGACACAGTGTTCCTGACATCTCTCGCAGTCTCGGTTGTTAAACTTCTGCAGGAAGCTAGCAGCGAGGAAGATCATTTTCAGCGAAGAATAAGCCAAATGATGCATTTATAGCATATGAGAGAGGAAGTTTTTCAGAATACCTTCAAGCTGCAAGAGAGAATTAAAAAGATTTATGATTTGAAGGCAAAGGTGAACAAATTTCAGATTGAAGACATAGTGCTAAAGTGGGATGCTACAAATGGGGATAAAGGCAAGCACGACAACTTCGAGAACCTGTGGAAGGGACCTTATAGAATTGCTGCATATCGAGGTCAAAATGCTTTTCTACTCAAAGAAATGAATGGGGAAGATTGTCCAGGAGGGTCGGTAAATGGTTGGCTTCTAAAATAGTACTATCTCTAAGAAGTTTTCTGCTATCACATTTTGTCATTATACATACCATTTTATTTCTTTCATTGCAAAAGTTTGCACTGTAATCATTCATTCAGTTTGGGTCCCGAAGTGAAGGCTATAAAGCTAAATGTTTGGCTTCAGTCTTTGGTTATTTAGTGTCAGTTGTTTGAGTCATGGTTGAGTCAATTTCGAGTCAAGATATTTGTTTTAGTGTTCTGAAGTTATTGACTCCATATTGCCCAATGGATGAAGGCACTTATCTGCTTTTCCAGAGATCTATGGTTCTTGGCACCTCCCAGGAGCTACCATCCCCATTGGAGCCAATGTTAGTGTCGGTATCTTCATCCCTCCATCAGTGATCAAATTTCTCCTTTTGCATGCATATTAGGTGTCCCATCCGATCAACTACATTCCATTAGGTCATGGATCAACTGATGGTAGTGGTTCCTGTCAATTTCCCTCATGACATTCACCTGTTGGCTTGTTTTCACATGTTTTAGGTCATTTACTGTCATTTTGTTTCATTTCATTTACAAAAGTTAGTTTTAGGGTTTAGTCTCACTAGGTCTAGGGTTTGTCATCATGGTCATCCAAAACTCAATAAAAGGTTAGCAGGAACATGAGGAGGTTTTATAAGTTCATAGAATCATAAATTCACTGATGATATGCCCAATAAATGTTTTTTACCTCAAAACTCTGTTTTTTGGTAAAAACAGAGTTTTTTCCATTTTATGTACAAATTTCATGTAATTTAAAGTGTGTCTATATGTAATAAGTTCAACAGCTACTCTTGGTCACCTTGCCAACTCCAGCCACTGCAAAAATCAAAAGCACCTATGCATCAGTCCATCAATTGATCAAGAAAAGTCAAACTTCAAATGAAAAATAGAGTTTTTAAGAAAAGTGACTAAGACTTTATAAAAGTGGGTTTGCAATGAGGAAAAATTAAAAGTGCATCCATTTATAAAGTGAATTCATGCTAGTCATCCATTTCAATGTGCAAAACATCTTTGAGGAGCCAAAATCGCAATTTAGAGGGTAATTGAGCAAAAGTGGAGAAAACCTTTGTTTTTGCAGCAAACTTGCTTGGTGTTGCGTATCATAGGGTTGGCATTGTGCATCAACTAGTTTCAACCAGTGTTAAAATACAAAGGCGTTGTGCATCAGGAGGGCGCTGCGCATTGGGCCCAGTGCATTGCGCATTGGCCAGGAAGGTTCCAAAACATTCTAAATCACCTAAAACTCTCCCAAATGCTACATTTTTCTCCTACAAGTAAGTTTTTATTGATCTTGAGTTAAATTTCGTCTTCTTCATGTTTTCTTCATGAATTCTGCATATTGAAAATCAAACCCTAGCTTTTCTTCATATATTTTCCGCTCATTGCAAAACTTTCACTCCATAACTAAACCAACATCTTTTTCCCCTTTTCTACACTTCATTGCCCTAAATCAATCCACTAAGTCCATTTCCCTTTCCCATTCCCCTCAAAAAAACTAATTCCCTTCATAAAACCCTAAGTCACTCATAAGTCAAAACCCTAATTTCCTAAACCTGTCCCTCCATTCCCCAACTCCATTCCACATTTGCAAAATCTCTTCATACTCATCTCCTTCTCCCCACCTATTATCATTTTCCACCATACCATCATCACATCACATCCCTAAGTCAAACATCATGGCAAGAAGCAGTGAATCCAATTTTGAAGAAGAAACACTTAGTGATAGCTCAAGGGAAAGAAATGTACAGCCCAGGAGACCTCACAAGGGTGGGAAAATTATTAGGGAGGAACCTATTAGCATGTCTAAACTCCTTGCTTGCCTTCTTGCAACCACATGTTTCAGATATTAGTCTTGTTTTGAGTTTTGTGAGATGGTTGAGAGGGTTGAATATCATCATGAGTTAGCAAGGCCATTTGTCATAAACATGGAGAATAATGTGGTGCACCTTGCTGGGATCAATTTCACTCTTTCACCAGCTATTATTGTAGAAGCTACAAGAATGCCAGATGTTGGGGAAAAGTGGAACAAAAGGTAGAATACCAATAAGCAGCATTATGAACCATATATCAAGGCCAAATATCATGGTAAAATTAGCAGGGTGTTTCCTTTCAAATTCTTGGAGGATCGGTATGTTCCACTCATGAAACTTATCATCAAATACTTTACATATGAGGGTAGGTTCTCCAGACTTTATGCCTACCACATCAGATTGCTTATGCACTTTACCAGGGTAAGAATGATGAGCATTCCATATTTCATACGTAAAAGCATAGAGAGGATGACAGTGATTGCAAAAAGAAAACCTTTTCCACAGTAGCTCAACAGTATGTATCATTTTGTTGTCATCAAAACTGTTGTTTTTCATCAGCTCACTCAATTGGGAGTGTCATGGGAAACTTTCATTGCCCATGAATGCTTCTAGGGGCCTCAAATATTTTCAAATCCTCAAGAGGAAGTTGAACCTTCCGGGCAACAAAAAGAGCTTGAAAGCAAAACTCAAGAGGTTCATATTCCTGTGTTTGTTACTTATGAAATATGCACTAGGATTCTTTTTGCAGCTACCAAACAAGTACTATCTCCACTAGGGTTGGAAACGGTTTTGTTTTCTTCACCGGATCACAGGCAAATGCTATCTTCACCGAGGATGAAAGGGGCTTTGCCTTCTTCTTCAACTGAACAAGTATAGGGCAAAGACAAAGGAAAGCAACAGATGCATGAAGAGGGCCCTAATTAAGGGAAAGACAGGGATTTTGTTTTGGTTGAGGAGGATGACACTAATTTGGGCTCTCAAATCTCAAGACTCAAGGATAGGATCATCAAAGAGAAGGAGGCTGAAATCCAATCCTTATCACTTGACCTTGAGAGGGCCAAATGGATCATTAACTTTCTTAAGCAGGAGAACAAGCAACTAGAGGACAAATAAGCTATTATGGAGCTGCAAACAATTAGAGAAAACAAGCAAGTGGCAAAGAGAAGAAAAACAAAGATGACAACCCTTGAGAAAGAAATTGAGGTTGACCGAGAATCATGGTTGGAAAGAGTGAGCATTCACCTTGAGAAGATACTTGATAAAGCTAACAAAGAGAAGAAAATGTTGTGCCATATGGCATATCATTACTTAGCTCAGAATAAAATTTGCAAGACAACGATAAATAGCGTAAAAGCTAAGTTAAAGTGAGCATTGAGAGCCAAAAAGGAACAAGATAAACTTAAAATTTTGGCTGAAGCTTCATTAGCTCATCAAAGCAATTAGTAAGCTTGCCTCTTGCCAAATTTGAAGAAATTTTGGGAAAATTTTGTCATTTCACAATTTTGCAATTCAAAACACAGGAATTTTCAGCTGATGTGCAGCGCCACCGGCGCTACGCATTGAGTTGGGTCAGTATTTTCCAAAATAGCTTGAATTTTTGGATTCCTCATTGAAAAATAATGAAACCCAAAATGTTTCATGAGATTTGGAGGAGGTCTGGGTCACCTAAAGGGAGAAAAACACCTAAAAAATGCCCTCTCTACCACTTTTTGGACCCACAGGAACTAGTCTTGGGAGAAATGATTTTTTAAGGGTCAAATCAACTCCAAATAAGAAAATTCAAAGTGTTCTAGGAAATAGACAAGCAGAGATTTTCAACAAGATATCTTGGGCCTGATTTGGTGAAGTGAAAGACCTCAAAAATCAGCCTTGAAGTGGCGCTACGCATGAGGCAATTTTTTGCCAATTTTGCCTAAAAGCTCGGAATTTCACCTAGTTTGACTGTCAGTTGACTTTTCGTTTCTCTTTGGTAAATCAATGATGTAATATGATGTAATATGATGTAATATGATGTAAATATGGTGAAAAATGACTTGAGGGGTTAGATACATTAGTTAGAGTTGGTTTGAGGATGAATGAATCAATTTCCATAGTTTTAGAGGCAAGTTGTTCCAGTGCATATTTTTCAGATCCTAGTTTAGATGTTGTTGAAACAGCTCCTTGACTCATGGATTCGACCCCTGATGGCTATCATAGGTGGTTTGATGCCTATATATTTTACTTTCTTAGTCATTTGTCAAGGTTGGACTCTTGTGGATGCATTGAGAATTATTGTAAATCGCTTGTGCAGTTTGGCAAGGAAATGAACCAGGGTTTTGCAGTATTTTGTGGGATTCTTGTGGTAATGTGTCTTGGCATTGTTTATTCCTCTGTTATTTAGTTTCTCTTATGTGTATATATTCCAGCATCTATTTCTTTCTTCATAACTAAATGAATCAAGAGAATTAGGTAGAATCCATTGATATTCAGTCCTCTGCCTTGAGGATGCATTTAGTTCTTAATGTTTTCTACTGTTTGAAGATGATTCATGAACTTTTGATGCCCTCTCCAACTCCTCACCAATATTTAGACTCACCATCACATTCAATTCAAAGTGTCAAAACACTTACCTACCTCACTCCACAAAAGCTTCTACAAATCTAAGTTGATTTCCCAGACCCAAAGCTACCTTCTTCATTTGATCCAGCAACCAACCATAAAAATCAAACAAAATCCTCTGACCTAATATACCTAGCCTAAAATCAGCAGTTATTATCAATCATCTCAAGCCCTAATTGCCATATTCTAACTGAGATTGACAAGGAGAGAGCCCTCTCCCGACCTAGTAGGGCTAGCTACCAGGTTAAGCATGGTTTGATGTTACCCTAGACCTGCCTTCCTTTAGCCTGAGATAGATTTAGAATCTAACATAAGAAAAATTTTGGATGGTGTCTGTCATGGCGAAAGCATATCTAGTCATACAATTCAGAGTGGTTTTACTAGCACCCTGAGCCAACATGATCTGGAATCATTGTACGTTTCCTCCATATGATACATAATGTATAAGAGTGCCTTCATCTCCTATCAAGTCCATTGATGTTCCATAATGAAATGTAACAGCTGACACATTTGTATTCAAATGAAGTAGCAATTGTGTAGAGTGAAAATGATCATTTATGGAAGCCATGTGAAGACGTTCAATCCCACCATCTACTACTCTATTTACAAATTTAGAGAGTGTGTTCAATTCAAATAGTTGTCTCATAAGTGATGGATCATCTTTGTTTCCATAAGCTTCAAATGGTAAGGTACACTAAGTACGAAATATGTAACAACAAATCCAATTCATCTTGTGTGACCATTTACTGTTGCAAAATGTAAGGTTGTCCTACCACTGAGGTAATCTGATATGGTCACAATGGATTTAAATCAAAGAAGAGTCTAAACCACCTCCCAGTGTCAATATGAGTAGGCTTGCATCAAACCTATCTGACCACTATAATTATGGAATTCACATCAGCTCCATGCTCCAACAGCAAGGTCACACAATCTTAAAAAGAAACAAATGCATAGAGATACTTGATTACACATCCAATATGAAACCATGTAAATATAAAAAGAACTAAAAACCTCTCCTTGAAAATATTTTAGTACGACACTATGTTAGTTTATTGTGAAATAGGTATAAATTTAGTTTTACAAATCAATTAGAACTTAAGCTTCAACAAATTTAATTGAAGTTCGTCCATTTTTTCAAAAATAAAATAATATGAGTTACAATCCACTTTTTGGTCTCTTGGTTTTCTTAATATGTATTAGGTTTCTACAATATTATCTTTGCATTATTTCATGAATTATCCAAAACCTTCATATGCCTCCATTACCATTTGTCAATCCTAGATTCAGACCTACTTTATTTTAACTCGAATGAATGTGCCTGCAAGTCCTATGAAATGCAATAAGAGAATGGATCCCACCATTTACTATTGAATTTTACAAAGGAAATAGGTATCACCTCATGTTGTAGATTTAAAACAATAGAAAAATTTAAATAACCACAAATTTAACGTCAGATTCACATAGCTTTCCCAAACTTTGCATCCATCATTACTAGCATTGAATCCTTCTCTTGCAATGAAGTTTCAGACTTAAAAGTTTGACTAAGTCAAGTAAGTTCTTAATTAATCAAATACTATACCAAATTTTCTTTTACAAGCTACAGAAATTTATGGAATTTATAAAAAAATATGCTTTAAAAAAATTACCATTGTAGAAATTATGGTGTAGATTTTCAATTGCTCATGAATTTTTAATTAAAATCACAAGACAAAAACCTACTCTACTACTCTCTAGAATTCAATTCATAATTTGGAACATCAATAAAAAACATGCAATGATAAATAACACATGCACAAAGTATTTTTTTTAGGGGAAAGTAATCTGCTAAAAACCCTAATACATGCCTGCATTAATTTGATGAATAGAGATGTATTACAATTGCTTTCCTCATTGAGCATAACCTGCAAATGAAAAACCTATTACAATTGCTTTTCTCATTGAGCACAACCTACAAGTGAAAAGCCTATCTATTTACTCACTAAGAAGCTCTCATCCAGACTTAGTCAATTTATACCTCTGCTTGAGCCCCTATTTCCTTATCCAATTCCTTAACAAATTAGGCCCATTTTATATAGAAATTTCTCAAAAATGGATTGTGAAATTCCCAAGGTTGATCATCAGACTGCATGCAACACTTGTCTACAACTGATATTGCACTGCCTTTGAATCTCCACCACAGCCGAGGAACTTGAATTCTCTACATGCACTTGCTATTTTGGGATGATTGATTAGTTAACTTAATTATCACTAAGTTTGACTCAAGTCCCACTGCACAACTAACCTTCCATAAGTTCCTCCAATAGTTGGATATAATTTAACTGAAAACGACTTGAGATAATTGACCTTGATTGCTACAAATTAGCAATTACACATTCTTAACTTAACTTTAAATCCTCCAACTTGAATTCACTTAGTAAACTAGGTGACACAAGCCATGTCACACAAGTTAACTACAACCAAGTTCTCTATTGATGTGGAAATTCGAATTTTCTCAATTTGATCAAGGCAAAATAAAATTGAGAATTTCTTGCTAGTTGGGTCAGTATTCTCCAAAATAGCTTGAATTTTTGGATTCCTCATTGAAAAATAATGAAACCCAAAATGTTTCATGAGATTTGGAGGAGGTCTGGGTCACCTAAAGGGAGAAAAACACCTAAAAAATGCCCTCTCTACCACTTTTTGGACCCACAGGAACTAGTCTTGGGAGAAATGATTTTTTAAGGGTCAAATCAACTCCAAATAAGAAAATTCAAAGTGTTATAGGAAATAGACAAGCAAAGATTTTCAACAAGATATCTTGGGCCTGATTTGGTGAAGTGAAAGACCTCAAAAATCAGCCTTGAAGTGGCGCTACGCATGAGGCAATTTTTTGCCAATTTTGCCTAAAAGCTCGGAATTTCGCCTAGTTTGACTGTCAGTTGACTTTTCGTTTCTCTTTGGTAAATCAATGATGTAATATGATGTAATATGATGTAATATGATGTAATATGATGTAAATATGGTGAAAAATGACTTGAGGGGTTAGATACATTAGTTAGAGTTGGTTTGAGGATGAATGAATCAATTTCCATAGTTTTAGAGGCAAGTTGTTCCAGTGCATATTTTTCAGATCCTAGTTTAGATGTTGTTGAAACAGCTCCTTGACTCATGGATTCGACCCCTGATGGCTATCATAGGTGGTTTGATGCCTATATATTTTACTTTCTTAGTCATTTGTCAAGGTTGGACTCTTGTGGATGCATTGAGAATTATTGTAAATCACTTGTGCAGTTTGGCAAGGAAATGAACCAGGGTTTTGCAGTATTTTGTGGGATTCTTGTGGTAATGTGTCTTGGCATTGTTTATTCCTCTGTTATTTAGTTTCTCTTATGTGTATATATTCCAGCATCTATTTCTTTCTTCATAACTAAATGAATCAAGAGAATTAGGTAGAATCCATTGATATTCAGTCCTCTGCCTTGAGGATGCATTTAGTTCTTAATGTTTTCTACTGTTTGAAGATGATTCATGAACTTTTGATGCCCTCTCCAACTCCTCACCAATATTTAGACTCACCATCACATTCAATTCAAAGTGTCAAAACACTTACCTACCTCACTCCACAAAAGCTTCTACAAATCTAAGTTGATTTCCCAGACCCAAAGCTACCTTCTTCATTTGATCCAGCAACCAACCATAAAAATCAAACAAAATCCTCTGACCTAATATACCTAGCCTAAAATCAGCAGTTATTATCAGTCATCTCAAGCCCTAATTGCCATATTCTAACTGAGATTGACAAGGAGAGAGCCCTCTCCCGACCTAGTAGGGTTAGCTACCAGGTTAAGCATGGTTTGATGTTACCCTAGACTTGCCTTCCTTCAGCTTGAGATAGATTTAGACACTAACATAAGAAACATTTTGGATGGTGTCTGTCATGGCGAAAGCATATCTAGTCATACAATTCAGAGTGGTTTTACTAGCACCCTGAGCCAACATGATCTGGAATCATTGTACGTTTCCTCCATATGCTACATAATGTATAAGAGTGCCTTCATCTCCTATCAAGTCCATTGATGTTCCATAATGAAATGTAACAGCCAACACATTTGTATTCAAATGAAGTAGCAATTGTGTAGAGTGAAAATGATCATTTATGGAAGCCATGTGAAGACGTTCAATCCCACCATCTGCTACTCTATTTACAAATTTAGAGAGTGTGTTCAATTCAAATAGGTGTCTCATAAGTGATGGATCATCCTTGTTTCCATAAGCTTCAAATGGTAAGGTACACTAAGTACGAAATATGTAACAACAAATCCAATTCATCTTGTGTGACCATTTACTGTTGCAAAATGTAAGGTTGTCCTACCACTGAGGTAATCTGATATGGTCATAATGGATTTAAATCAAAGAAGAGTCTAAACCACCTCCCAGTGTCAATATGAGTAGGCTTGCATCAAACCTATCTGACCACTATAATTATGGAATTCACATCAGCTCCATGCTCCAACAACAAGGTCACACAATCTTAAAAAGAAACAAATGCATAGAGATACTTGATTACACATCCAATATGAAACCATGTAAATATAAAAAGAACTAAAAACCTCTCCTTGAAAATATTTTAGTATGACACTATGTTAGTTTATTGTGAAATAGGTATAAATTTAGTTTTACAAATCAATTAGAACTTAAGCTTCAACAAATTTAATTGAAGTTCGTCCATTTTTTCAAAAATAAAATAATATGAGTTACAATCCACTTTTTGGTCTCTTGGTTTTCTTAATATGTATTAGGTTTCTACAATATTATCTTTGCATTATTTCATGAATTATCAAAAAACCTTCATATGCCTCCATTACCATTTGTCAATCCTAGATTCAGACCTACTTTATTTTAACTCGAATGAATGTGCCTGCAAGTCCTATGAAATGCAATAAGAGAATGGATCCCACCATTTACTATTGAATTTTACAAAGGAAATAGGTATCACCTCATGTTGTAGATTTAAAACAATAGAAAAATTTAAATAACCACAAATTTAACGTCAGATTCACATAGCTTTCCCAAACTTTGCATCCATCATTACTAGCATTGAATCCTTCTCTTGCAATGAAGTTTCAGACTTCAAAGTTTGACTAAGTCAAGTAAGTTCTTAATTAATCAAATACTATACCAAATTTTCTTTTACAAGCTACAGAAATTTATGGAATTTATACGAAAATATGCTTTAAAAACATTACCATTGTAGAAATTATGGTGTAGATTTTCAATTGCTCATGAATTTTTAATCAAAATCACAAGACAAAAACCTACTCTACTACTCTCTAGAATTCAATTCATAATTTGGAACATCAATAAAAAACATGCAATGAGAAATAACACATGCACAAAGTATTTTTTTTAGGGGAAAGTAATCTGCTAAAAACCCTAATACATGCCTGCATTAATTTGATCAATAGAGATGTATTACAATTGCTTTCCTCATTGAGCATAACCTGCAAATGAAAAACCTATTACAATTGCTTTTCTCATTGAGCACAACCTACAAGTGAAAAGCCTATCTATTTACTCACTAAGAAGCTCTCATCTAGACTTAGTCAATTTATACCTCTGCTTGAGCCCCTATTTCCTTATCCAATTCCTTAACAAATTAGGCCCATTTTATATAGAAATTTCTCAAAAATGGATTGTGAAATTCCCAAGGTTGATCATCAGACTGCATGCAACACTTGTCTACAACTGATATTACACTGCCTTTGAATCTCCACCACAGCCGGGGAACTTGAATTCTCTACATGAACTTGCTATTTTGGGATGATTGATTAGTTAATTTAATTATCACTAAGTTTGACTCAAGTCCCACTGCACAACTAACCTTCCATAAGTTCCTCCAATAGTTGGATATAATTTAACTAAAAACGACTTGAGATAATTGACCTTGATTGCTACAAATTAGCAATTACACATTCTTAACTTAACTTTAAATCCTCCAACTTGAATTCACTTAGTAAACTAGGTGACACAAGCCATGTCACACAAGTTAACTACAACCAAGTTCTCTATTGATGTGGAAATTCGAATTTTCTCAATTTGATCAAGGCAAAATAAAATTGAGAATTTCTTGCTACATTTTTCAACACTCCTTAGCAAGAAAGGGATTATCAACTACCCCTATCCTGCACCTATGGAACTCGAACTTCCATCTTGACAAGGCCTTTGTCAAAATGTTAGCATCTTGTTCCTTTGTTGGAATGTATTGCAGCAATAGTATCTGCCTCTACACAGAGTCTTGTAGATGGTGATACTGGATATCTATATGCTTGGATCAATTGTGAAATATAAGATTCCCAAAGAGTTTAATGCAACTCTAATTATCATAGTAGATCACAGTTGGATCCATCATCTGACCAAACAGTCCAACACGTATCCTTCTCATCCATATTGCCTCACATGGTGCTTGACTTGTAGCCATGTATTATGTTTTTGCCAAGATGAGCACCACAGATCATTGCTTCTTGTTGTACTAGGAAACATATGTGTACCCAACATTGAAATATCCACTTAATGTACTATTTTGGTCTAATGGACTTCTCACCCAATCTAAATCTGTGAACCCACATAGCTTCACTCCCTATGTTTGTTTGTACCATAGTCCAAACTGGGTATTGCCTCTGACATAGCGTAAAACATGCTTAGTTACCTTTCAAAATAATTTGTATGGCCTAATCATAGCTTGGCTCATCTCGTTGACTGCATAGCACATATCTGGGCATGTGTTCATAAAATACGTCATTGAACCCACTAGCTACATAGAGATTGTAGTGTCCACCTCGTCACCTGAAGTGGCATCCTCCTTCCTCTAGTTGGCTGCTAAAGTGTCTCCATGGTTTTACAACTCTCCATGCGTAACTTTTGTAGTATCTCATTTGCATACTTTCCTTAAGATACAAATAGTTCCCCGTCATCTTACCATACTTCCAACTTGGGAAAGTTGTTGTAATTGACCCATGTCCTTCATTTCGAATTCCCTTGCAAGGTCCCCCTTGTGAGATATTATGAGCTTCTCATCGTCAATTAAAATATAATCATCAACATATAACACAATAATAAGCAATTTGCCATCTATCAAGATATGATAGAGGTTTACATCCGCTTCACTTTCGGTGAAACCCAAACTAGTGAGATAGCTATTGATCTTGGTGTACCAAGCATGAGGTGCTTGCTTGAGACTGTACAACTCTCGCTTGAGTGCAGTCAAGTGCTCCTTTAGGGAGGCTAGTGGTTATCTGTTGCATAATCTTCAAGGTGCCATGATGTAAATGGCCAAGTATTTCATTCCAAAGTTCAGTGATATCACGACCTTGCACTTTCTTCACCTTCGTTCTTAATGAAACATAGTCTTCCACATCTAGCTTATACAACTTCTTCCCACAAACCCCGATCTGCTTCAATTGTCTTGTGGCTAAGTGTCTCAGGAATGATTTTCCTTTGTTGAAGATCACATCATAACCACGGTCTTCAGAAAATGCAATAGAGATGAGATTTTTCTTTAGGCCTAGAATGAACATAACATCCTTCACATTGAGAGGGGAGCTCGACTCCCTATGAAATGTGACTGTACCAACCCTAGTAATGTTGTACCTTCCATCATCTCCTAGCTTGATGTGCATATGGATATATTTCTCCTCCAAGTCACTCAAAAATTCTCTACAACCTGCCATGTGGAATGAGGCACCTGAGTCCAAGTACCACAAGCTCCCCATCATTGTGTTGGCCATGCATGTGAAAAGGGTAAAGTCAAGCTTGAATTATGAAGCCAAGGCTTCACCTGATTCTCCTCCTAAGGTATTCTTGCTTGCATTTTTGTGTCAACGCATCATGGCATAGTGCCCAAATTCATGACAATGGAAGCATTTAATTTTGGACAAATATTTATGTTTGGTCAATTCAGTGTCCTAAATTGCTCTACATAAATTATCAATCCGAGTATCGTAAACTGATGAAGTGTAGTGCACTATATGTGCCAGATGACCCTTCTTACCTCACTATTTTTGATTTTTCTGTTGTTTTGGGGGTTTGATCCTTTGATTCCTAATGTTCTGCAATGTACTTAACAAAATCTTAAATCTATTGTTGCTAAGAAGAAATGAAATGAGAGCTAAAAGTGCTTTAAGCCATATTTGGAAGTAAAGTTTTAGCCAAGAAAATGAAAACAAAGTTTCTCTTCCTGCTCTTATTATTGTTCCAAATCATGAACTAAAAGGACTTAAAAGTGAAATTGAAACTATCTATTATGAAAACAAAAATGAAATAAAATACTGAAAGTCGGATTACAACTACTGATTAGTCTATGGAAGAATTAAAACTTAATGAAAAACTGAAAGTGAAATTGCAGCAAAGTTAAATGAAATGCTAAGACTGAAAATGAATTTGCAACTAATATACTATGAAAACTAAATGAAATGCTTTGTCACTATGCTACACAATTTTGGGAGAACAACCTCCTTGTGATAACATTTTGAGGAACTCCATACTTCATTGTTCTAAGAAATCCAGAGTGAAAATGAATTTGCAACTAATCTACTATGGAAACTAAATGAAATGCTTTGTCACTCTGCTACACAATTTTAGGAGAAAAACCTCCATGTGATAGCATTTTGAGGAACTCAATATTCCATTGTTCTAAGAGAAAGTAAACATAAAAATGCAGAGAAAGACTCATTCATAAATGAAATATTTCACCACTTAGTTTTAAGATGAACCATCAACTGAAAGGGATTTTAGAAACATTCACTTACAATATGAGTCAGTAAACTAGTAATGAAATGACAAGATAGAAATGACATTGATTAGTTTTAGCTAAGAACTCAAAGATTAATTAACAGAAAATGAAATAATTACTCTACACTATTGAAACCGAAAGACTATTCTGAACTGAAATAGAACTATTCTACATTAGTAAGAAGATGACAAAAGATGCATTATGAACAAAGTTAGAAAATGGTTATAAAAATCATGGAAAAAAACACAGTGAATTTACAATTTAACTATGAAAGACAAAATAGAAATAAAATGTAACCTTAACCAACGCAGGGGACCTCTGCAAAGGTCTCAAGTTATAAGCACTTAATCAACACTCCAACAATGCTTTTAGGTATCCATGAAACACAATCTTTATATTAAAAATAGAAAATGAGTTCTTCAAACTACAGAGCAGAAATCTAAACTTAACACACGAGCAAAATCAAATTGGTTCTATGTTCTTCACACAGGTATTTATAGAGAAATTATACAATTGTTTTAAAGAGAGAAATAAGCTACAACAAAACACGTAGGCAGGCAGGTATGTGGAATTCTTGTCCTTGGTTTCTTGGAAACATAAATCTATGGTAATGGTTGTTAGATTCAGTTTTTGTAGGTGTCAGATAAATTCCATGGCTCAGGAAACTGCTTCGGATCCCATCACTAAGAAACGTGTACAGAACAGAGTCATGTTTTCCATAGGTTTCTATGTTTGACTTCCCTTTGACTGGAGTCTTCCTCATCGATCTAGGCCAGATGAATAGGATACGATCCATGCCCTAATGTTTTCTAAGCCACCCTGTAGTCCTTTTCCTCTCTTAACACCTGGAATCTACAAAAGTGTGGAAGTAGCTGCAGAACAGTTGGTTAGCTACAAAATGTGGTTGTGTTCCGTAGCTAATAGATAAAAACTTATTCAAATATAAAACATAAAAGTATAACCTGTAAATCACTGAAATATAGTCCTTGAGGCAATGTGTAATGGTTTTTTATGATAAGGATGCATTTTTCATGGAAAAGCAAAGAAGAATGGATGAGAAAAGTTGCTAAGGAAAGGGAAGTTTTGGAGCTCAACATACCCCCATTGCTAGACTATTGCATGTCCCCATGCAATCAAAATTGTGAAATCCCTCCTCCTACTGCATTTTTTCTGAGCCTTCAGCCAAAACATCCAACCTCTTCTTGCTTTTCTTTGCACCAACTACCATCCTAGACATCCTCATGAGAAATATGTACTTAAGGTTAATAAGTGCCCTGTTTAGCTTCTTATTCTTCCTTTTTAGTTTGTTGTTTTTCTTGTGCCATAAACCCAAGTGAAGCATAGTGTTATCATGGATAATCTTATCCAACTTGTTCTGCTCTTTTAAAACTTCATTTTCTCTTTGGATGTGCCTATTTATAACTTCTAGCTCATAGATCTCCTATTTAAATGAGCTAGTTAGAGTTTCTTGTGATGTGGCAGGCTGCTCGGGATTAGCTGAAGTCCTTGGGTCCACTGATGTACTCTTTTTCTCCAATGACTCTATGTAGTCATAAATTTGTTGTTGGATTGGATCAATACCAGGGGAGGCTCTTCTTGGGCTGCTCTCAAAGTTATGTGGAGGAGAGTTCTGTGGGCTTTGCTCATATGGAATATTTTCAGGGGACTGAGTTGGAGTTTCTCCCTCTAAATCTATGAACTGGGTCTCTTTTGATTTTGCTTTCTTCACTTTTCCCCTGAGTCTTGAACTCCTCCTCAAACTTTAGGAGCCTATGATTTCTTCCTCTATAACCTGTTTCCTCTTTCCCTTCTCTTTATCTCTCTTGAGTTGATCCCTGATTTTGATTAGTCTCTCAGAAAGCAGTTATTCATCCTCCTTAGGTGATGAAAGTTCAAGAATATTCTTGTTGATTTCCTCAACCTTTTATTTCATTTTTGTCCTTTTCTTTGTCTGCTTTCTGATCTCTGTTAATGTTTTAGAGATTGGCTCTTCTTCATGTTTTTTCTATGCTGAAGTTTCAAGGGTGTCTTGAATGGTGAGACTAGTCTTCCTTCTCCTACTTCCTTTTATAGGACTTCCTTCAGGCAATTCTGGAGCATCTTGGAAGAAGTTTCTAACCAAAAATTCCTCCCATGTGTCCCCTATACTTCTCAAGTGAAATTCAACCAAAATATTTACTAGTCCATAGTGATATAGGGTGGTTTCTATTGCTTCAACTTTCTCCTGAACATTAGTGGCCATTCTTCTCAAACTATTCAATAGGAAAAATGGGAGTTTGAGGGTTTGATCTTCTAGAAAATTCATTATCAGTCATATGTGATATACATACATGGAACCAAACCTCCCTTCACATGTAATAAAACTTTGCAAAATTAATAACATGCTACTCCATTTGCTTTTAAGTGCAGAGATTCGAATCCCTTTCCTAAAAACTAAAGTGTCCATACCTAGATTTTTTAGAATGACCTTCTAGGATTCATCATGAAACTCTTTGTTCTTGAACCACTTCTCTCCTAGCCTTGGGAGCTCTGTTGCTTTAGCAATAAAGGTTTCAGTAACTTCAAATTTTATGTCACCTATTTCCACATCCATTCCATCAAATGATCTGGCAAAGGATTTGGTGATTTCTTTATGGTAACCATTGAATTTTTCAATGAAATTCAACCAACCAGCGTTTTGTAACATTCCTTTCAGCTGAGGATAACCTTCCATGTACTTTACCCCTATGGGTTCAGTTCTGACGATGAGCCCCATCACCTCTGTTTTCTGCTATTCTTCAAAATTCCCTTCACTGTTTGAGAAATGGCGTGACTGCGTAAAGAGGACTGTATATACGGCAGTGGAACGACTGGTATATAGAAACAAAAATAACTATGGATATGGAGACGGAATGACTAAATATATGGAAGTAAAATAACTATGAATATGAGATAAAATGACTGTACATACAGAGTATATGAAAACAGAGTAGTTGTATGCATAGAATATGTGGAAACAAAGTGTGCACAAGATATATGAAAACAGAGTGGTTGTATACGTAAACTGTGTGAAAAACAGAGTGACCGTTATACATAAAGAAGACAAAAACAGAGTGAATGTGTGTGCAAGGTAAAAGAGTGTTTGTATGCACAAAATATATGAAAACAGAGTGATTGTATGCACAAAAAGGTTGCGGAAGTATAAGAGAAAAAAAAAAAAAAAAAAAAAAACTTGGTGTAATAAATGAACAATCAGTGTTTTGAAGAGTTGTATTCAAATAGGTTATGTCGTTAATCTAACCTTTTAACAGGTGTGCTATATAAGTTCGATTAAGTACAAGTCATTGAGTTTAAAATGGAGATTGCATCATTAGACTGTTTGGCATTAAAGACAGAAGGTGTGGTGGAATCATCATGGCAGTCAAATCTCATAATGATAAATCAAGGAGTCATGTGATTATACAAGTTATACAAACTTATGTTTTTGTATTTATTTTTGAAATAAGTTTTTGTTTTTACCTTTAGAACCTTACCTTCCGCTTGCTAATCTTTTGTTGTTGCTTCCACAAGTGCTTAGATGTGATTGGTCTTTAAAGTTGTTCTCTCCTTAATTAGCTGCATATGAGATTTTATTATGAACTGGCCTCTTTGTGCTTGCACTGATAATCAAACTGTTGCTGCAAAATTAGATTGGATGTAGAACAGGATTATCTACGGAACAAGAACAGCTGCAGAACATGGAAACAGCTGCAGAATGTAAAACAGAGAATAAAAAATGGCTTATGAATGAATGGAATGGAAATGGTTGTATGAGTGAAAATAGGACAAGATGATAAATGGAAAATGGAGATGGAAGAAATGCTGGAGAGAAAAAAATTATTGGTGGAATATGGTAGTGGAGTGAAGTGAAACTTTGCAAAAGAAAAACAGAGTGAAAATGAGATAAAAAAATGCATTTTGCAGAATGGAAAGTGAGTCACCATTTTTTTTCAACAAAGGAAATGGAAAATATAGGGTGTCAGAAGCTTTTGATTTTCACCCTGTATTGTCTGTGTAAGCATGCCAATCAATGATTGGTTTTCAACCTTATACAATTTATTTATTTATTTATTTATTTTTAGAAAGGAAAAAAAAAGACTAAGTTGGTGGAGAAGAAGGATTCTTCTTCACCAACTTCATTTCAGAATTGTTCTGAAATATCTTGATGAACTCCTCCTTTGAGATTGGTTTTTGATAAATTTTCAATCTATGACCATTCGCAAGGAGAGGAGTTTGACTTTCATCTGTTTTTCTGATCCTTACCGCTCCATTACTAAAAACTTTTTCAATCTCATATGGCCCAAGCCAATGAGTTTTAAACTTCCCTTGAAAATATTTAAACTTTGAATCAAATAATAGTGCCCCAATCTCCCTCTTGAAACCTCTTGCCTTTGATGTACTTGTCATGCCACTTAGCCCTCTATTGCTAAACTAGACCAGTCCTTTGAACAACCTCTTGTCTTATTTCATCAAGTTCATTCAGTTGCTCCAGTCTATGCTTTTGATCTTCTGGTAAATCCATCCCCAACTAGACTTCCATCTTGAAAGTTTTGACTTGGAACTCTATGGGGAACAGGACTTGCTTCCCATAAACAAGTTCATAGGATGTATGTCTAGTTGTGTTCCTCCATGTAGTTCTATAGGCCCATAAGGCTTCAGGAAGCCTTTCTTCCCAATCTCTTCTATGTAGATTCATAGTCTTGGTGAGGATTCCTTCAATCACTTTATTTGTAGACTCCACTTGACCATTTTCTTGTGGATGATAGGGAGTGGATTTCCTATGTTTGATTTTGTACTCATCCATAAGCCTCTCCATCATGTTGGATGTGAATTGAGATCCCTGATCTGTCACAATTTCTCTTGGAACACCAAAGAGAGTAAAAATATCCTCAAAAATAAAACTAACTACATATTCTTCGTTAGCAAAAAGTAATGCTTTGGCTTCTTCCCATTTTGTGACATAATCAGTGCATACCAATATATACTTTTTTCTACTTGGATGGAGGATTAATAGGTCCAATAAAGTCTAAAGCTGATTCCTCAAAGGGTTTGATAAGTACCTAAGGTTGTAATGGCATTTCATTTGAGGGAGCAAGTTTCCCTACCCTTTGGTAGCTGTCGCACCTTCTGACATATTCTTTGGCATCATTGAAGATGGATGGCCAATAATATCCTAAGGAAAGGATTTTATAGGCTATCCTCCTATCAACAAAGTGTCCACCACACGGCTCATCATGACATGCTTTGTGAATATCAGGCATCTCATCTTCCCTAACACACCTTCTGATCATAAGATCTGGCCTTGTTTTATACAATTCGTTAGTGGTCCATGAATATCTTTCACTATCTTGAATAATCTTTCTTTTTTCTCTAGGAAATAAATGTGAAGGTAATTTCCCTGTAACCAAGTAATTAGCAACATCTACAAACCAAGGAGTTTGAGTAGTTACTGCAAAGAGATATTCATGAGGAAACTTATCTTCAATCGGAGAGTCCTCTTTGATATTCTGAATCCTAGACAAGAAATCAGCAACTGTGTTTTGTTTTCCTGGTCTATCTAACACAGTAATGTTGAATTATTGTAAAAGTAAAAGCCATCTTGTAATTATGCCATTAGTAATAGGTTTATTCATCAAATATATAATTGCAGAGTGATCTTTATGAACAAAGGTTTCATAGCCTGTTATATAGTGTCTGAACTTGTTAATTGCATGAACAACAACTAAGAATTCTTTTTCAGTCACAGTTTAATTCAACTCAGTGGGAGTCAAATTTTTACTTGTATAGTAAATGGCATAAGGAATCAAATCGTTTTGTCCCAATACAGCTCCCAGAGCTATATCTGAAGCATCTATAGAAATATGGAAAGGAAGTTTCCAATTTGGTCCTCTTAAGATAAGTGCTTCAAATATTTTTGCTTTCAAGGTTTCAAATGCTAGTTGGCAATCAGGATTCCACTTGAATTCACAATATTTTGTAAGCAATTTGAAGAGTGGAGATGCTATTTTAGTGAAGTTTTCTATAAACCTTCTATAATATCCAGTAAATCATAGAAAACTTCTAACATCCTTTTGGCAATTTGGAATTGACAACTTAGAAATAACTTCAACTTTAGACTTGTCAACTTTAATCCCTTCTCCCAAAATGTGATGTCCTAAAACATGATCTGGAATCATTGTACGTTTCCTCCATATGATACATAATGTATAAGAGTGCCTTCATCTCCTATCAAGTCCATTGATGTTCCATAATGAAATGTAACAGCTGACACATTTGTATTCAAATGAAGTAGCAATTGTGTAGAGTGAAAATGATCATTTATGGAAGCCATGTGAAGACGTTCAATCCCACCATCTACTACTCTATTTACAAATTTAGAGAGTGTGTTCAATTCAAATAGTTGTCTCATAAGTGATGGATCATCCTTGTTTCCATAAGCTTCAAATGGTAAGGTACACTAAGTACGAAATATGTAACAACAAATCCAATTCATCTTGTGTGACCATTTACTGTTGCAAAATGTAAGGTTGTCCTACCACTGAGGTAATCTGATATGGTCACAATGGATTTAAATCAAAGAAGAGTCTAAACCACCTCCCAGTGTCAATATGAGTAGGCTTGCATCAAACCTATCTGACCACTATAATTATGGAATTCACATCAGCTCCATGCTCCAACAGCAAGGTCACACAATCTTAAAAAGAAACAAATGCATAGAGATACTTGATTACACATCCAATATGAAACCATGTAAATATAAAAAGAACTAAAAACCTCTCCTTGAAAATATTTTAGTACGACACTATGTTAGTTTATTGTGAAATAGGTATAAATTTAGTTTTACAAATCAATTAGAACTTAAGCTTCAACAAATTTAATTGAAGTTCGTCCATTTTTTCAAAAATAAAATAATATGAGTTACAATCCACTTTTTGGTCTCTTGGTTTTCTTAATATGTATTAGGTTTCTACAATATTATCTTTGCATTATTTCATGAATTATCCAAAACCTTCATATGCCTCCATTACCATTTGTCAATCCTAGATTCAGACCTACTTTATTTTAACTCGAATGAATGTGCCTGCAAGTCCTATGAAATGCAATAAGAGAATGGATCCCACCATTTACTATTGAATTTTACAAAGGAAATAGGTATCACCTCATGTTGTAGATTTAAAACAATAGAAAAATTTAAATAACCACAAATTTAACGTCAGATTCACATAGCTTTCCCAAACTTTGCATCCATCATTACTAGCATTGAATCCTTCTCTTGCAATGAAGTTTCAGACTTAAAAGTTTGACTAAGTCAAGTAAGTTCTTAATTAATCAAATACTATACCAAATTTTCTTTTACAAGCTACAGAAATTTATGGAATTTATAAAAAAATATGCTTTAAAAAAATTACCATTGTAGAAATTATGGTGTAGATTTTCAATTGCTCATGAATTTTTAATTAAAATCACAAGACAAAAACCTACTCTACTACTCTCTAGAATTCAATTCATAATTTGGAACATCAATAAAAAACATGCAATGATAAATAACACATGCACAAAGTATTTTTTTTAGGGGAAAGTAATCTGCTAAAAACCCTAATACATGCCTGCATTAATTTGATGAATAGAGATGTATTACAATTGCTTTCCTCATTGAGCATAACCTGCAAATGAAAAACCTATTACAATTGCTTTTCTCATTGAGCACAACCTACAAGTGAAAAGCCTATCTATTTACTCACTAAGAAGCTCTCATCCAGACTTAGTCAATTTATACCTCTGCTTGAGCCCCTATTTCCTTATCCAATTCCTTAACAAATTAGGCCCATTTTATATAGAAATTTCTCAAAAATGGATTGTGAAATTCCCAAGGTTGATCATCAGACTGCATGCAACACTTTTCTACAACTGATATTGCACTGCCTTTGAATCTCCGCCACAGCCGGGGAACTTGAATTCTCTACATGCACTTGCTATTTTGGGATGATTGATTAGTTAACTTAATTATCACTAAGTTTGACTCAAGTCCCACTGCACAACTAACCTTCCATAAGTTCCTCCAATAGTTGGATATAATTTAACTGAAAACGACTTGAGATAATTGACCTTGATTGCTACAAATTAGCAATTACACATTCTTAACTTAACTTTAAATCCTCCAACTTGAATCCACTTAGTAAACTAGGTGACACAAGCCATGTCACACAAGTTAACTACAACCAAGTTCTCTATTGATGTGGAAATTCGAATTTTCTCAATTTGATCAAGGCAAAATAAAATTGAGAATTTCTTGCTAGTTGGGTCAGTATTTTCCAAAATAGCTTGAATTTTTGGATTCCTCATTGAAAAATAATGAAACCCAAAATGTTTCATGAGATTTGGAGGAGG